>WBMW01002964.1:42205-68330 GCA_013396635.1 Penelope pileata
AAAAACAAGTAAAAAAAAAAAAAAAAAAAAAAAGCATTCTTACCATATATAATCAATCACTTAGAAGAGGCTTAAGCGACTTTTTCCAGTTAAAATCATCAAATCTTAGCTGACATTACTGGGGATATAGAGATTTCCCATTATAACGCTAAATCATTTTTGAAGTCAGCTTCCAGTACTTCTAATCAGTGCACTGAAATATATTTTGTGGAACATATTTAAAATACACAGGTAGAATCTTCTTTCTTTTCTTTATATAAATGTACATATACTTAAATTTGTATAACTTTATATGTATCAGTTTTGAAAACGGTAACATTGTTATTTAAGAGTACAAAATTCTGGAGCCTAACATTGAGCATTTGGGAGCATCCTACCGATTTACAGTTATCTCCAGTTCTGCTTTTGGTCAATATTAAGTGCAGGTGAGCTGGGAGGTAAAGCAAGTAGTACAATACAGCCCTATTACACAGTATAATAATATAGCAGAATAACATCATATAGTACTAGAGTAGAAGCAGACCTGCACCAAATAAACACAGGCCACGAGGAAGAGTGGCACCACCCATCAGTGGTTTTCCACTTGTGGACCTCTGGGGATGTTCAAAGACTTCAAAAAGGAATTAGGAAACCAGTAACTAAGGCTAAAGATGATGTTGGCAATTGTGGTACAACAGGAGCAGACACCTGCAGAGCAGACGAGGTGGTGCTGGCGATCCTGTGACTGCATTACACCCATTTTTGGGGAGAGGTGGGGAGGGGTGAGACAAGGGGGAGATGTTCTCTAACTACGATCATGGACCCATACTAAATTCTACTTGTGTTACTTGGAGGCCCCAAATCTCCAACAGGATCCAAAACAAAATGATAGCATATTGCTATAGGCTAAAAAGCCTATTCGCTACATAAAGGTCAAAAAATAACTTTGTTTTGCTTTTTCAGGGACAAGGCAAATGGGGAAGGAAAAATACTGTTTGAAAAATAGAACTCAATCATCTGAAGGCTGAAGACCTGTCACATAGTAGCTTTGAACTATGGGTATTTCATTTTGTGAATGAAAGTTCTACGGGGAAGAAGGGAATAAAGACATTCTGTGCACAAAATTCATGGCTTTATCTACCTCGTCCCCTCCAACACAGCCAACAAATGCCTGGGGAAGGACCTCATCTTCCCCACTAGCTGGCAGCCATCCTGCTGGCAGCGAACCACATACCAAAGCCTTGGCAATAAGGTCAATGAAAAAACACTGGAGAAGAAAAGGACTGTCTGAGTTTGGCACAGTTACCGCTGCAAAAGAGCACCAGAAAGCCTGTTGAATAAAATTGCATTAGCACCTCTGTTACTGCAGTACCTTACACTTGGACATTGCATTTACTCCCCAAAGCTGAGAAAAGCAAGCAGCATCTCAACTATACAGTTGAGAAAGAAAGCTATTTGATGATGCTGATGAGGTCACAAGCACTGGAAACTGGACCTAGATCACACCAACACTGAGCAATAAATGCTGCAACCACAAGATGAGTTACGTTTCCTCAGAAGCAAAACCCAGCTATTGCCTTAGGACCAACTTCACTTAAAGTTGTGCTTTTTAAGACAGCTATAAGCCAACTACTCCTTGATTTAATTAAACGGATTCTTCTCCCCATTCTCCTCTTCAACATTGCTGCTATTGCAGCCACTGCTCCTGGCTGAGCTACTTCCAGGGCTGGAATCACACACAAGTAAGCAGAAACACAATCCAAGGGAAAGAAGTCAAAATAGTTTATGGAATTACTGTCCTTACAGTCAAGACCATGTAAGCGATAGGGAGAACACTCAATCTGGTTCGGTACTAAGTTCAAAAAACAGACAAAAAAAGCAGTGATTTAAGTTAACTTCTCATTTCACACTGAAATGAGACATTGAGAAGACCAGTTACCTTTGGTTGTGCAGGCGAATAGCAAGCTAAACAAAGATGATTCCTTAATGTCAAAACCAGACTTGAAAGAAATATTGGTCTGGGTGATTAATAACTGCTTCCTGCAAGAAACAGCATCAATATTGTCAAAGGAAGAAGATTTAAGTCTCATCCATCTTACCACTAGGAATAGTGAACGACGATAAACAGCTCAGAGTTGTTGCAATTTTGTCACCCTCTTCTGTCACATTTTCCAAAATCGCTCAGGAGTCCCGGTAACAGATCTTGCTCCCAGGCCAACGGAATCTCATTGAACAGAACAGATATTTCTTATATATTTATTCCCAAGACTAACAGAAGCATCTGTCATGCTGCACGGGCTGTATTACATGACATTTTCTTTTGCATACATTACAAGTGCTATTTCCCTTGTTAGCCATGTAAGTGATTCATGCCTGCATCATTTCCATCTTTTTCATAAAAAGATGCTTTTAGTGAATGCTAATGTGGTATACATTGGTTTCAGCGGTTCATTCGCAAGAAAAAAAAACAGCATATACCTATAAATACTTAAGAGCAAATTAATTTCAAAAAGGCATGAAGTATCAGAGGATTTTTTTTGGTTTGTTTCAATAAACACACAATCCTCTGAAAGAGAAAGGTGGAGAGAAATTCAGCAGAAACTGCTATCTTCTTCTCAGGAACAGCGTGTCACGCCACTCAGATGAAAGGCAGCATCACATCAAGAAGAGCAGCTGCTCTTCACTCCTGGTAAGGTCTGAAGGCCCTTCCCTCCCCCCCTCCACTGCCTCCCCTTTTTTCAAAGGAGTGAGGTGAAAGCAATGATAAACCATTCCAAAAAAAATTCAAAGGAACCCATTTGTTTTGAGATACAAAAGGGTCTTAAAAGCCTTAATTCCTCCAGTTCACAGTGAATAGAACACTTCTTTCACAGAGTCACAGAACAGTTTGCAAGGGACCTCTGGAGCTCATCTGGTCCAGCCCCTGCTCAAGAAGGGTCCTTTAGAGCACATGACCCAGGACTGCACCCAGACAGCTTCTGAATATCTCCAGAGAAGGCCACTCCACAACCTCTCAGGGCAGCCTGTTCCAGTGTCCACCCACCCTCGCAGTAAGGAGTTTTCTTCTCACGTTCAGTGGGAACTTGCTGCGTCCCAGTTTGTGCCTGTTGCCTCTCGTCCTTTCCTTTTCTCAGCTGACCTAGACAGAAAGCCCCCAGTGGATGCACAGAACGCTCAAAAAGGCTCTCCCTTATGCCTTTGGTAACTAAATATATGCTGTCACAGAACATTTGTGATGAAGGCACCGAGAGTTTTCCCTTAAGAGAAATGCATGCCTTTTAAAAACAAAAAGTTTCCCTAAGACAATCTAACACAATAACCATCATCTTCTGTTTTGTGCACAGAGTCAGAGATAATCATCGTTGGTTCCCAACTGCGCCATGCATCAGTGCTCGCCTCCCCCAAAGTGTTCTCTCATCTAAAAACATCTTCTCCATGGTGCAAATCCCTAAACAGAATCCCCTTTTTTCAAAGCTACTTCTGCACTTCTGTCCAAACACACTGCCATTTTAAAAAAAGAAATGTGAACAGTTCTCAGAGTCAAGTCAGAAGTCAGGACACCCCTCCTACCCCCACAATCAGACAGTGAGGTCAGGTCCTCCTCCTTCCCTTCCAACACCACATTCCCAGCTTCACAGCCTCAGCAAGCCAAGAAGCATGCCCCCAACCCAGCACTGCTGTTACTGTTATCCTGGTGAGTACAAAATCTGAGAAACACAATTATTAGTTTAAATCTCACTGAGCTGGTGAGACCCCACAATCCAAGAGGATTTCTTGACCACAGCTGTAAGCAGCTGGCCACTGAGCATGGTGAGGATTGCTCTCTTCATCCATGTGATGAGGCTCCAGGAGGCAGCACCATGGCTGCCAGCACCCTGCCTAAGGCTGTTTGAGAATCACACCAAAATGAGCAAAAGTTGTGCAACTTCACAAGATTTGAGGATTAACAGGTTTTGCGGATTAACAGGTTAATGTCAGGCACAAAGGCACTGAAACCAATTCTCAGAAAGCATCATTTATCTAAAATTGTACTGCCCTTTCACACACCAGATTATGTAACAAAGCAATCAATTCTTACATTGCTTTCAACTACACTTTAAATAGTCAATGTAATCTACAGAGACAAGCTGCATGTATGGAAAAATCATGCCATTAGAGACTAATCTACACACAGTTCAAGAAGCAATTTAACTACATCAGTTAAATTTAGAAGCTGTTTTAATTAAATCACTGCACAGACAACCAAGATTTAAACCTCATCTTCCAACAGATTCCTACACACTAGCTGCATAATTCAGGAGAGTTACTGTTATGTCAATCACAGAAAAAGTTCAAAGAGGCCAATGACTGCATTTAATTGCAGTATAGAGGCTGCATTGAACTGCTTATACGGATAGTCATAATGAAGAACATGTTCAAATCACTATCCTGAACAGGATAGGCATACCTGGGTCTCTCACTGCACAGATGCCACTTTCATCAAATTACTTCACCTTGCATACGACCATCAAAACCATTTTGCCACACTACAATTCAAAAATGAAGTCCCTCAACTACAAGCATCAGGCAAGTCTGAATCAGAAGTAAATGCACACTGAATAGAATCCAAAGCCAGTACAGACAAGAAGAGTCAAGCCCAAATACTCAGTCTTCTTTAAAATCTGAATCAGAAGACAACAAAAGCTCACAGACAATGCATTCATCTCTCAATGAAGATCAGAATCTGTGATCATACTTCTCTGATAGGCCAGTCCTACCCAGAAAAAAAAAATTCACCTCAATTTGACTTTAGTACCTGTAAAGATTCTAGGATACTTTTTCCCCCTCTCACAGGGCTTTCCCCCCACCTCCACACCTGAGAAACACTGTCCTGCCTCTCTCTCCATATGCTGCTATACAGTTAGGGACCTTCAGCTTTTTGCCCACTGAGCAGTCCAAAATCCTCCTACCATTCTCCAGAAGTTTACTTCTTTCTCCTACCCAACCTACCTCAACATTCATTCTCTTTTTCTGAAAAGCTTCCTTCTTCTGGGAAAATACTGCCTGGAGTCTTCTGAAAACACCCAGAGGAAACTTTTCTGAACAGCTTGTTTTAAACCAAGAACACAAGTTACTAAATCACTCTGTAATTTGCCAGCCATAAAGGACAGGTTAGGTGATTGAAAACTCAAACAGTACAGGTAAAAGTCTTCACAAATAAATTTGGTTTAATCTCTGAAAAAAAAAAAAAAAATCTGGTTTGCTTTCACAATGAAAGAATCTCTAAAGACTGGAACAGTCTTATCCATGCAGCAATCACAAACAGAATTTTAACATAATGTTTCAAAACATTTAACTGAATATGAAATATTTTTATATACCAAACTAACTACACTTATTTCTCAGAATTACCCGTATGTGATGGCAAATGAGTTTTTCAGCTGCTCTAGCAAATTGAGATTTGAGGCTGGTAAGAATGAGGATCCCTTTTGCAAGCCCTACATTTGATACTTCTTTCCTGACTACAGGCACTCTAAGGGACACACTTTTGCAGTGTTGTGTTGCAGGATTATAATGGAAGCTTAAGACAACTTGTGCATGCCACCTGCACACCATGGCATGTTAAGGAAACAGTATCTTCCACAAACACTTAACAGCTGTATTTCATTTTGAGTAATTTCAACTGTTGTGGGTGTTTATATTACCAAAACACACTAGAATATCCAGAGAAACAAGAGACAAGAAATTATAATCCAAGTGACAATAAGAATGACTTGATTTAAAATGAAAATACCTTGCTACACACACAAAACAGGCCAATTAAGCCATTTAAGTATTTAATTATGAATGGTAAGTGAAACGCTTGAAAACAGAAAGTTAAGATAACAATTACATTTATGTAGAAATCAGTCATTGATTTGGCTACAGGCTTGTCATTTTATTGACCATGTAGAGTTTCCAGTTGTATGTTCTAATAGAAAATTCATGATGCATGAACAGTGTTCAATTATGTTTACTAAAATTAGCTTTTAGTATTCTTTTTTCCTGTCTAAACTATTTCCTTCAAAGTGATGCTTATTTGTTAAATATATATATATAAAAAACAAAGGCGGATTACTTTCGAGTATGTTGAGCATTGTCTTTAAATACCCTTCAGCAATATTATACTGCAGACTATTGAACACTAGATGATACATTTGAATTAAATTCCAAGTGAAAACTGTGCTTAATCTGCACAAGATATTTTGTAATACTGCACTGAGTATGAGCAAGTATGAAAAGCAAATATCTCAAAATAATTTGTAAAGTTTTATGAACAAACATGATGTAAAAAAAAAAAAAAAAAATTCCTAAACACAGGTTCTTATTCCTGTAACAACCAATCTGATCTCCCATGAATAAAAACAAGCAAAGATGATTCCATGCAGCATGAAACCCTAACAATTTTTAAAGTTACCCTATTAAAAAAATCCTAACCACTGAAAGCTAATATGACAGCAGTGTCTGTTTTTCAGTAGCAAGAGAAGAGCTCAGTAAAACCAGCTACTGGAGACTAAGCCTGGAGGCCAGATACTGGAGAGACTGGGGCCTTACAGACAGCTACTGGAGTGACCACAGGTACGGGCCGGCTACTGGAAGACCTGTGTGTGCACAACTCCACGACAACAGGAAGCCTGAAGACACAGTAAATACACAGATTAAACAAGAAATCTCAATGTTTCATTAAATAAGCAGCAATATACCAACAGTAATCCTTTGACAAAGCAGATTTTCAGTCCTTTGATACACCTGTTTGGTTTATCAAATCTTTTGCAGACTAACTTTCTTCGGTATTCTTCCTCTGCCTTTGAAATTTACAGCAAGTGATCTTTCTTTCAAAAGAATTTCAGGATATAACCATCAAGTTATCTTACCCATTTAGTGGGAATGGGACGGAAAGGACAGCTGAAAGAGGAGAGCACAAGCTTTTTTTCATCCTCCTCCTTGCAAGACTGTTGTCACACCTTTCACACATCTTTGTGTACTACAGTGCTTCCCCATCCCTTCATCCCTCAAAGTGAAGATTCTTACTTGACGTTGTGAATGCATGCATAGTTTTCCAGAACTCCTCCTAAAGTGCAATCTCGTTCAGAACATACATGCTGTTAAGCATCTTCAGTATCATCAGAATTAAAATAAGCATGTGTGAATTTCAGCTGAGGAACAGTGTGCCAAAGGGTTACATCGTCAGGGCTGGTTACACAGCAGGGTCAGCTCTAGCACATAGAGAAAGCCAACAGGACCCTAAAGCACTACTGCATACTTGGCTTATTTAAGAGACTTTGGAAGAAAGTCCCACAAGTACCTCAATACCACTTTCAACCTCCTCATCTTCTCAGAGGGAAAAACACTAAACCTGCCCACCAGGTTCTTCTCCTGCTCAAAAGGTTTCTCTGCTTCCTGCTGCAGAAGTGGAAAAGCTGCAGTCTCTTATCTTCAGCTTATCTTTACTTATGCTAACAAAATTGCCTTTTTTCATTTTAAGCATCAACCAGCACTGCCCACATCTTGCATCACACAATGAAGGGAGTGCTGTACAGCTGTTTTCATGCTCTCCCACGAACACAACAGATATTCTGCACCCAGAAGTGTGGAGTGCGTGTGCGTGTCCCAGCCAAGACAGACTGGGGGAGGAGGGCTTTTCCCCTGAGAGCTAGTTTAATATCAATAAATATAAATCTTTTATTATCCGTTGCACTTTCTGAGGTGAGCAGTCAAACATACAACCTCAGCAGATTTGGTTTAAATCTCTAAGATGGCACATCAGCAAAGCACAGATTATACAGGGTAAAAGTAATTAACAGATGCAAATTCAAAATCCGGTGTTTCAGGAACGTTCACAAATACAATAACTTTATTTCTGTTTACTACACAACAAGATTAGTGTTAAAATGATACCAGTCTCCTGGGCCAGCAGTGTGTTTTGCCATTTGTTTCAGGGCTTGAAACAGCCTCTCTTCAACATGAGAGAAATATAAGCCTCCCTCCCAATCTTAATTCAAAGCTGTCTGGACAGTTTCCAAACTTCATCATCAGTCTTCAGTTTAAGGGCTTACGACAGCCTTAATGCTATTTGTAATAGATTCATACAGGACAAGTTGCATTTGATAACAGCTCTCTTGACCAACTCACCATTTAAAAGGAGAAGTACAGAATATCCGCTCTGCTTGCACGTTTGAGAAGATGGCTGTTCTGAAACTTGCCAGCACTCTCAGGTGGCTTTATCTGCAATCAGAAAGACAAAGCCATCAGTAGAGTATATTACCTTAACTTTTTGATATCAGAATGACAAACTAAAGATGCACATTAAAAATTAGGCTCATTGATCAATTAAAATACAAACATGCACAAGTTTCCAGAGACATTATTGAACTAAACACTAATATCACGCTAGAGCTTAATTATATTTCTCAAGGTTGGAAAACTGCTTGCATTATTTTATAATTAAGGCCCCTGTTTTTAACTGGAACTATCTAGAGAGAAAGTAAGACTGACCCACTTAAAGACTGTGGGGATGGGAAAGTAGAAGATAATGGCCTACAGTAAAGCACCAGGTTCGAGTCCCAGCGAGACACTTCACAGCAGATTAAATATTACTAACTACACACTTGCTAAAACAAACCAACCAAAAATGTAATGAGAAGCTCTTGGAAAAATGAAGTATTTCTCCGTGAAAGCATTACAGATCCCAGCTCCAAGAGAATAATTCACCACTCTCCCTACATTTCCTTTATCCTCTCTCAAAAGATCAGAGCTCTAGCAGCACGGTGCCCGCCCCCTCAATTCCAGCCAGTGGTGGAGCAGTGCACATCTACTGCAAACAGTGCTGCCCCCTGGTTAGCCTGCTACCAGCATCTGCCAGCTGGCCAAGGCCTGGTCCTCACTCAAGCGTTCAAATGCTCACAGAAGGAACTGCTCTGAAGCCACATATGTATTACAAAATGCTCAGATGAATTAGTTCATTCTTACTCAGAGGGCTCCCCCTCTTATAGAATCATAGAATGGTTCAGGTTGGAAGGGACCTTAGAGATCATCTTGTTCCAACCCCCCTGCCACGGGCAAGGACACCTCCCACTAGACCAGGTTGCCCAAAGCCCCATCCAGCCTGGCCTTGAATACTTCCAGGGAGGGGGCATCAACGACTTCTCTGGGCAACCTGTTCCAGTGTCTCACCACCCTCACAGGGAAGAATTTCTTCCTTATATCTAGTCTAAATCCACCCTCTTCCAGTTTATAGCCATTACCCCTTGTCCTGTCACTACCTGTCCTTGTAAAAAGCCCCTCCCCAGCTTTCCTGTCGGCCCCTTCAGGTACTGGAAGGCTGCTATCAGGTCCCCCCGCAGCCTTCTCTTCTCCAGGCTGAAGAGCCCCAACTCTCTCAGCCTGTCCTCGTAGGGGAGGTGCTCCAGCCCTCTGATCATCCTCGTGGCCCTCCTCTGTACCACTCCAACAGCTCCACATCCTTCTTGTGTTGGGGGCCCCAGAACTGGACACAATACTCCAGGTGAGGTCTCACGAGAGCAGAGTAGAAGGGCAGAATCACCTCCCTCGACCTGCTGGCCACGCTTCTCTTGATGCAGCCCAGGATGCAGTTGCCCTTCTGGGCTGCAAGCGCACACAAGGATATCCAAGAATATCCATTATCACCAGGATATGTGCACTACATGGAAGAGGTCCTTCCAGATGCAGCTCTGCACACCTGACTGAAATTATGTCAGACAGGACCCTACTAATGTGATTTGAATTGAGTGATTTATTCAATTATACCCATGCTTCCAGAAACAGTACATCTGCTTTAGAACAATTAGCACTACACTGAAAAAATCCTACAAGATATATGTCTTTAGAGCAATAGCCTAGTATAAGATGACTGGAATTGTGCAAAGAACTCAACCCTGCGGTACCATGCTATTGGGATGGCTGAAGGCACATCCACATCCCATGACCCTTGGCAGCACAAGCACCGTATGAATTTCTAGTAGCTTCCCCACACTAGCTATGCACTGCAGTCCATCCCTTCCATCCGCTTCCTCAACACAACAGTCCGTAGGGCTGCACTATATAAATAGGATCCCTGAATCCATCCTGTGATGAATGAACTCTCTGCTCAGGTCAGCAAGATGTACAACCTACAGTGATGGGAAGGATGCCAAGAATTATCGCACAAATGGTGACGATGAGAATCTTGCACATTTTTTCATGGTGAAATGAGATTAACTATCCTGACTTACTCCAGCAGTCAGTATAAAACGTTGCACAGTTAAATGAAGACAACAAGACACAGCCAACATCAAGAGGTTTCATGTCTTTTCTCCTCAATTGACATTTTTCTGATTTATTTAACTGAAATATTAAAAAAAAAAAGCCAAGGATAAGGCAGAGAACACAGGAAGGGAGTAAGAGGAGAAATGCTGGACTTTCTCACTGTGTTCTATATTTAAGGCACATAACTATGATTAAAAGTATATTGCAGATGCATGCAGCATGAGATAGAGAAAGGAAAATACATTTCAGTACATCCTTTAGCAGTCCAGCAACGTCTGTCTCCTGGCACAACTAAACAGACACACTCCCTTTTGAATGGATTTTTTTTTTTCCTCCATGAAATCTTCGAGAGGAAAGAAATCCCAACAGAAGACATTTTAAAGAAATGGTACATTATGTAGTACATCAGTGAGTGACTCCTCTGCCAAGCACCCCATTTGACCTACAGTGACCGACTAAATTACAGAAAGTACTCAGCAGGATACAATGTTAGAGATACAAAATGCATATTGCTGAACTCTGGTTAGAAATGTATGCACAGCTGAGTTGTGTTTAAACCTAATGTTTTAGGACTTTCTAAACAGAACTTCTAGCACACAAGCAATTTAAAGAACAAGCTATATGGCATACAGAGGATTACCTCAGAAATCCACAGAGGAAAAAAGAAGGATTTAATGTAAAACATAACTTTTACAGAGACTGAGGATTAAAAGTATCCAAACAGTAGGTCATCATCAAAATGGTGAAAAAAGGATTTTATGTTGAAGTCTGCTTTGTAGGATGGGGGGAGGGTTTCTAAAATGTGGTTTCATACAGGGCCATCCAAAGCTTACTATACTGTCGCTTGAATTAAAGCAGCAACTGTTTTCTTATTACACACACACAAAAGGAAGTGTTTAAAGTCTTCAATACTCATTTGCCTTTGTAATTTCCTGTACTTAATCTTAAAAGCACGCAACTAAAATCTCACAAACTACTCAAGCTCTACAGCAGTCAGCTGGAAAACCCAGAGAGCTTCTGGAGCCTTGGAAGCGCAGAACCATGCATCAACACATGGTTGGGAACCACTTTGTCTGAAATGCTTCCACAGTGGGACAGGGCTTTTCTGAAAAAGAGCAATCAAAACAATTACTCAGAACTAAGGGGCTTCTTGGTGGCCCATCCTCAGCAGTTTTCCATGAGATTCATAAAAACAACTACGAAGTCTCTTATCTTCAGACTGGGTTTGATCCAGATCTCAGTCAAACTCAGACACCACAGCTACAGCACAAAGACACAGCAGCTCGCTTTCCAAGTGGTCTAACTTAAGATTCAGTTGCTGCTGTCCAAACTCTGATCCTTTAAAGACACCCAGAGATGTGGAGTCAGGATATAAGCTGTCCTTGAAGCACATCGAGTGATCTGCCCTGTCCCAAGCCCTCAATGGAGGACTCCCTCCTCTGTCTTTCTAAGATTTGCCTTGAAGACTTTGCTGAAGCATCCAGTAAAACCACTGCCACCAATCTCTCCCAGGCAAGTTTAAGCTCTTGGAGTTTTTCTTTAAAACATACGAGGTAAAAATATTCAACCTGTATCCAGCATCCCTCTCTCTTATTCACTGTCACTTATTGGATTTCGATAAAAATATTCACCGCTTGACCATATTAGGCTGAGAAGATGTGTCTGAACCAGAGGCAAGCAAAACCTTAAACATCTTGTGGAATTTATCTTTAGTTATCAATTGATCTTCAGGTATTTCACTGTCTAGAAAAGACAGCCTGCTAACACTCTAACAGCTCTGCCAGCCAGTAGCAGCACTGGTTTGCCAGGCATTCTTGGCAGGTAAGAAGCACGCTAGCACTGACCAGCCCCCAAATGTCACCTCTTCAGCACCTCAGTGGTAAGAGGCCTGCCCAGGCCAACACTCTTCTTCAGCAGCCAGCACTGATTCTTGGCTGCAACCAGAGCCAAGCCCAAAGATAACATCATGCCACAAATACAGCTACCTTCTAAGTCTCTTCACTAAACCAGTACCAACCACAACAGGCAGCTATTGTCTTCACTCTCTCAGATCTAAACAAACAAACAAAAAAACTCCAGTCACTGACAAAAAAAATTATATATATATCTAACATCTCTGAGAAGGAACAAATCTCAGCTGGGATGTCAAGATGTTTTCGAACACCTGGAGAAGTTTACTGGCAGCATTTACTGTCCCTAAGTCTTCACTACTAACAATCCTAATATCACAGTGCTCTCCCATATTATCAGCCTGCTCCTTCTCTCAGTATAGCCTGCACTATTCTCCAGAAGCTCGTTGCATGTGTCTGTACAGAGAGGGAAAGAGCTCCACTCCCACTGCCCAGAGATGCCTACTTAGCACTCCAAAAAAGTGCTGCTGGCTTTACATCAAAGCAGAGATCCAACTTCATAGGAGTACTGCTGACACAGGTGCTGTCTTTTCAGTTGTTGCCTGTCCATCCAACAGGGGCATTATATAGCTCAATTTGATGGTTACTAAGACTTAAGAACATGATTATTAAAAAGGACCGATAAATTCCACTTTCTGGAGCGCTCAACATCATTTCCCATGGTTAGCAGCTGTTGCTGCAACACATGGACTTGCAGACAGGTGCTACATGTGTTTAAGGACCCCAGCCAGAAGGAAAACCCATGGGATCACTGAAGAGATGCACCCAAGGCTGGGTGGAAGACAGATACAGGCCTCCAAGTTAAATGCTTCACTAAGAAAAGCAGTGGATATGGCAACATGAGCAACACAAAGAACATTCAGATAGTCAACAGGTAGCACCTGAAAGCAATTAAAGGAGCTGCCCCAACCGGAATTAAGACTTTGTTTAGTTTAAATTTCTCTATAAGTAATAGAAGGTCATGCAGCCATACCTGACTGCTTCAGAACCTTAGAGAGAAGTGGTAGAATGAAAGAAGCATGACCTGCACACAAGGATACAGCCTCACTGAAAAGATGTTAGATATGTACCCCCTAAAATGAGGCACCTAACAACTAAGATCAATAAATGAAATTCAGAAGGCTTCAAAATGTCAAAGGAAAAAAAAGGCAAACTGAACCGATGTTTTTTTAAAAAGGGAAACAATATCAGACCTATGAAGAGGTGCAAGAGGGAAGGAGGCAGCAGTACAGATTGCACTTAATGGCATCGTAGTGCTGCCAGAGAAGACAGCTCACTTCAATCCCGTGGAATCAGAACTATGAAGATGGCCATGGTCTGGATCAGGAAGGCAGCTGCCTCCCCAGCAAGCCCCATCCATAAACAAGATATTTTTACTTCTGAATTTAGCTGAAAGTAAGCACTCACATCACAGCTAATTTCCCTATAGCTTAGACATGGGGGAAAAAAAAAAAAAAAGGAAAATGAGAAAAGCACCCCGATTCAACACCACTTGGAGAACAGGAGGCATGCTGCTCACACCAGCAGGCAGAAAAGGGGCTTTATGGTGTCGACCTGGGCTCATGGAATTATCTCACCTATGTTGTGATGACATTCTCCTGGAAAGCCACATCCTTCATTTGAAAACCTGGCAGAGACACGAAGCTCTGCCCTTCTGTCAACTGATTCACCATCTCTTCTGAACAGCTTACTCTCATACGTACATACTCCCACATGCATGTTGATGTAGGTATTACTGCAGCTCAGTTCTCACTATTTATCATGGTTTCATGTATCTATATATATCTATTTCTATAGGTATCTATAGAAATGAACACACACATCTCTATGCATGCAAAGCCTTAATAGTGAGAACTAAACTGCCTGATCAGTGACAAGTAATTTCCCAGTTTCTTCACTCACTTTTCTACGTGGATGAGAACGACAGCAGGAGTGCTGTATCACCACCAGCACTGCCCAGGTTGGAGGCGAGTACCACCCTGTCTGCTGTGCACTCCCTTCTTCCAGCTCATTCACGGCACATTCGCTCATAACCTCCTTCTAGAGGAAAACTGATTACTTTTAGAAAATATATCCCAACTTAAATATCTAATTACATTCCCAAGCAGTATAAAAACATCTGAACAGCAGCTAAAATCTATTCCATCTGCTTGAGAGCTCCGAGCCACTCTGAATACTTAGTTTTCACTCAGGAAAAAGGAATGAAAAGAAACTAGACTACAGCAAATGCCAGAATACAGCAACCCCTAATCTGTAGTGATGCGTGCAGTTATCCCTCCCCAGGTGCACAACTCTGCACTTGCCCTTGTTGAACCTCATCAGGTTCCTCTCTGCCCAGCTCTCACTGAATGCCAGCACAGCCTTCTGGTGTGCCAGCCATTCCTCCCAGCTTTGTATCAGCAAACTTCCTGAGGACGGACTCTATTTCCTCATCAAGGTCACCGATGAAGATGTTGAACAAGATCAGACCCAGCACTGATCCCTGGGGAACACTACTAGCTACAGGCCTCCAACTGGACCCTGCACCGCTGATCACAGCCCTCCGAGCTCTGCCAGTCGGCCATTCTCAACCCACGTCACTGTCCACTTGTCTATCCCACACTTCCCAAGCTTACATATGAGGATGTTATGGGAGAGAGTGTCAAAAGCCTTGCTGAAGTCAAGGTACACAGCATCCACTGCTCTCCCCTCATCTACCCAGCCAGATTTAATTCCAAATGGAATTGTAAATCTGCATGGAAAGGACCACAGGGAATTCGGCACAGCTTCAAATCCAAGTCTTCTCATGTCCATACACGAAAACAGAGTGCTTTGGGGCTCCAGCTCCACATCCCAGAGGACAGGGATGGAGCAGCACAGCTGTGACACAGGGCTTCCCCTTCCCACTTAACAGCTGCCTGGGGTTGGTGGAAGAGCAGCACAGGAACAAACTGTTGCAGAAAAAGGAGGTTCAATTCAGTTTGAGAACTGCTAGTATCAACTGCATTAAGCTGTGGCTCAAAAACACAAGCACGTGCATTATGCATGTAGGAAAGCTAGCAGGAAAAGGCACACCAAATTGAGAATTCCATGTATTACCATATCTTTGCTCTTCCACCACAAGTGATCTTGGTTTGAAATGCTCACGCAGCTCTTCACAGGTCAAGGCTGTGACTAAAATTCACTGCGGTGGTACAAGCATCTACCAAGCACAACCATCTGAGCTGACCACGTTATTACAAGTTACAAAATTCCTGGCAAATTCTGCATGAAGCACGATGGACTTCAGCAGCCCAACCCAGAAGGCATAGAATCTTTAAGTTCTTTTATGAGGAACCACTTCGAAGCATCATCTGACCCCACAGACCACAGTTTTCCAAGAACACCAACAGTGCAGAGACGCCCTGCCCTGGAGAAAGGCTTCTGTTTGAGAGCAGTGCATCACCAGGTTAACGTGTAAGTACCTAAGAGATCTGCACCAAAACTACCACTGTAAAAGGACATCTCGCAGCTTTGAAGGAGTCAAGTTACTGTTAGGACAGCCAACAGCTCCATGTTTAAGTCCTTTAAAACAAAAACAACCAGAACCAAGTAGGCAGTCATGGAGGGAGCGAATCTTCCCAATAACCAAGTCAGAATAACAGCCGCCAGTTTCCTTGCTCTGATGCATCTCACTGCAAGATCGAGGTTTAAGACTTTACAGCTTGGATCAATACAACCTTCTAGACACAATCCTGCTGCTACAGAAATAGTTATGTCCTCTCCTAAACATAAAACAGAAAAAAACAGAAGTAGAATAAAAAGCCCACCGCCCTCTAGCAGCAATACACCAGCAGTAATCTTGTACCAGATGCACTTCTGAAAAAAACAGGAAGCAAAAATAAAAAGGGATTAACCAGAATCCAAACGCAAGTATGTGAGACCACACAACAGACTTTTTCAGACTTCGTGCCCCTTTGCAACTTTGCCGCCTCTTTCTGGGATGAGAACATTGATTTAATGGCTGGAAGCGATAACGCATCGTCAACCCCAGGCACAAGCAGCTCTAGAGCAATTTATTCCTGCATTAGGAACAGAAGACATTAGAAATAAATAAAGAGTGGGTGAAAACTATTACTGGACCAGTTGATTGATATATGAGGTCTCGGCTACAAACAGTCTCCTTGGCAGAGACTACGCATTAATTAGGAAGGGATCTTCACTTTCTCCCAAGCCTTTATGGTATCAGTAACTGCTCTTGGATAGAACTGCTACAAACCTCAATCTTACACAAAATAGTTAACAAACACTCTTTGTTGGGTTTGGTTTTTCTTTTTTTTTTTTTTTGGTGGGTTGTGAAGCAGGTGGGGGGGAAGCAGGGGCAGACACAGTACCTGCAATTACTTCATCCTTAAAAACCGCTGTTCGCATTTTTTCTATTCAAAAAATCCCCAGAAGTTATTTCATGCCTCCAGAAAAACCGTAACACACAATTTTCCCACTTTAGCCAATCTAATTCTTTTCTTCTTTTAACACCCTTTAAGAATTACAGTTAAACAGAGAGCCCTGCATGCTTTGAACACAGAAAAACCAACACTTCATTGTACCCCTGCAGAAATGAGCAAAAGTTTGTTTTTGTTTTTTCTTTATAAAACACTAATCATATCATGCAAATGAATCCACAATAGATTTTAATTATTTCTACACATCCCATGTTTCCTGCAGTAAGATTTATGAATGCTGTGCTCAAAGTGGATTCAGGAGACTCGAGAACACACTTCCAAAAGGAGAACACTTGTCCTTCAAGGTCTGCATTTCGGTCAAGTTTTACTTCCAAGGTTTCCCACGTATATTTCAGTTCTAAAGTATCAGGAGTTAGAACACCTTAACGGGAATACCATCACTTCCAATAAACATCAATTAAATTGGCTGGTTTTCTCCCACCAGGTTCAACACCCGTATTTCCAACGCTCACAGTTACATCTCCCCAGTGTTTCCCACTCAGTGCTAAAGCATGCTATTTCTCTCCACTCTTACCCTATCCCTGTAATTCAATGAACCTCAACTAACTTCTTCACATCTCAGGGACTGCTATTCATCCACCCATAACGTGGCATAAAGTTATCTCTGACCAACAAACCAAAGCCATTTGCTGTTGATACTCTCACACACAAATGTACTTCAGTGCATTTTCTGGTGCTCTGTATTCAAAGGCACTAACAGCAACAGTTCCAACCAGGATGAATAAGAGGAGGGACGCTCAAACTACAGATTAATAGCCATGGGTTCTTAAGGTAGCTTTATAATCACTCGTAAATCGACAGCTTGCTTATCTATAACTGAACCTCCACATTCATGTCTAGCTTTGAAAAATTACAAGAAGATGTCTTTTTTTTTTTTCTCCCCTGGTAGAAGACTGGCTGCGTGCTTCTCTGGAGCCCAGTAACTCCGCTGAGGAAAAGCCTTGCCAGGCTATGATTAACACTCAGCAGTCGAAGGGCTGGTTGTGTTGGCTGTTCCGCCCTCGACAACCAACTGCAATGACACACCACTACGCCTAAGCTTCCAAAAACCATTTAACATTTGATTCTGCTAAAAACACTGTTTTACTACGTTTTGAAAATAAAGTCACTTTTTCCTCATTTTGAAATCCATGGCGATGCCAGACATATGCTTGTTTTCCAAACAACAACTGCTTAGGAGAGATGTCTTTCTGATGTTCCTGCCAAAAACAACATTCTGTGGTTTAAAGAAATCTGATAGCAGGCAGCTCGCTCAGAGGAAGAAAGAAGGGCTCACATTTGGCAATGCATTTGAAGTCTTACATCTGCTTTCACCCATTTTAAGTTTCTTTTGGGATGATTATAGCAGGGGAGGGAAGGACTTGCGTTTTGTTTTTTAACATCTCCAAGCACTTCACTCTTTAAAAAAAAGGAAAAGCGTTCGTGGGTTGCAGATTTTTACCAGAAACAGCACGAAGCAGAAGTTCACCACAACGCCGTTCTTTCTTATGGGAATACTGGGTTATAAAAGAAAGACTGAGAAGGAAGTAAGAGAAGAATTCAGAAGAAACACATAGGGGAGAATCTGCGGCATGAGGAAGAGGAACAGAAAATCCAAATGAGGAAGCAGCACACAACAAAAAGCGTTAACAGCTTCATCTGAAAATGTAGGACGGGGAGAGGAAAACATTGAATTTGGGGTTTTCAGCTGCTGCCAGAAGGAAAAACCAAACCACGGCTACCTGCCCTTTAAAGTCAGTTCTTTCACTGCTGCTGAAGTAGTTCAGGAGACAGAAAGTAAGAGAAACACACAACTTGAACTAAATACTTCAGAAAGACTTACTTCTGTGCATTTCGGAAAGCCACAACATTAAGACAATGTTTCAAGCCTCCAACTCTTTACTTGCTATAAATACAAAGCAATTGCTCAACGCAGCTGCGCAAGACCTTTAGGATCTGCAGAAGGGAGAGCTTCAAAGGAAACAAACCAGCCAAGCTGAAAGAGGCAAGGTCTCCACCATCAAGAAAGAAATCAAGGTGCTGACAGAACCTCTACTGCCTGCCTCTTCCTGCAAGAAGAGTGGATGCAGCACGATGCTTGCTGTAGAGCTGCAGGTCTGTTTGTCCAGCCCAGCCTTCTGCTACACAGCTGGATAACCTGGAACTAACACCAAGCCCCTTGTACAACCGTACCAAGACAACCCGTCTAAAATCCAATTTAGGGATAACTGCAGCACCATTCCAGCCTTTAAACTGACGCAGAGGCTGGAAGGAATTTCAGTGTTTGTGCTGTGCACAAACAAACAGTAATACACGAGTGCTTTAAAACGCAGAAGTTGAAACAACCCAGTGTAGGCTTTACTCAAAGCGATGCGTTATCTCCTTCATGTCTGCATCTGCTTAAGCATTCAGAGCAGTAAGCAGCCTTTAAAAGAAAAGCAGTGCTTTCCCAGAAAATAATTCTGCAATAAACCTATGCTGATAGGAGTTCCACAGGGTTTCAGCATTTACGAGGAACTTTACTCAAGCTGTAACTGCTGGAAAAAAACTAAAAAGCCAAATTGTCACTAAAGCCTCCATTGTAATTCAGAAGTTCAAACTCTTCATTTCTTCGTTCACATGTAATGATGCAGCAAAGCTTCTCAGTGTTTCCAAAGGCTGTTTAAAGTTCCAAAATAAAGCAAGCTTCCAGGCCTTGTCTGGTACACACCAGCCTCCAGAGCTGCTGGTTGCTCTGGTAGGAAAACATCACCTCCACGGCAGACGAGCAGCTTTGCTCAGCACCATGGCATAATGACATTTTCCACCACAGGATTCCAAAGCAAACATCAAAAACCAATTCCAATACTTGCTGCGATATTGTTAACATATTTTAATACTTTATGTCTGACACCCATCACAAATTTAAGTTCTGCAATTGCTGCTTACCAATAGGAAAGCGGCTGTCATTACGAAGACGTGCAAGAACCCTGGGCTGTATCAGCTCAGGAGCTGAAGGCTCAGGCTAAAGGAAGAAAGCAACATAATGCCATTTAGCCTTTCAAGTCAGAAGATAACCTGTCTGCACCTTCACCAGCCTTTATGGGTCTGGTGGGGTTGGTTTTTTTGTTTTTATACTTGTTTTTTAAACAAAGGGAGTTCTAGATACAAGGGCTCCATACTGTGCACTTGCTTTACCAGGACTGCCCAGCTGCACAACAGTAACCCAAAGGCACCGTCCTTACCTTACAGAACATCAGAAGTGCAAGACGAAAGAGGGTTCAGCCTTTTTTTAGCCTTCAAAGGAAGGCATTGCAACACAAACAGCAGTTCCAGGCTGCAAGAAGCAGCTACTGGAGAAGGATGAGCGAGCAACAGCTGCACACAGCAACTACAACCACATGTGTTAACTACAAACACTCAAATAAGAGAACACTCACTGCACTCCTGCAGGCCATCACACCAGGATCAGAACAAATTCCACCCCAGATTCTAGCCCCTACAAGCAACCCCTCTGCAGCAAGAGGCAAGCAGGCAAACAGTTAACCAGTTCAGAGAGGAAAGTCCTGAAGGTCACAATTTACACAGTGTTCTCTACTCTAAATACGGCGGAGTTCCAGTAATTCCCAACTTATGCTCATTGTCCTTCACACACAGTCTTAATTAACATTAGGTCCTCTTTGCATTAGCAGCTAGACTTGCATAAAACATTTCTGATGAGATTATACAAGCTTTTCAGTCTTCACTGATGGGGTGCTTTGTTCAGCTGCAGTTTCTACGAATTACAACAATAAAAGGAAATAGTTTTGCTCTTTTAGGCTACAGACAGATTAAAGTTTGTTACATGAGCACACTGTTCTGCTTTGATGATCTAATCAGACCAAGGATATAGTCACACAAGCATTCTGATGCCATGGCATACAGAAAGTAATTTTACCATCTACTATTTGCCTACGTACTATCATACCAGGCCTTTAAACACCCAGGACCTTCTCTTCACACAGCACACAAAAGGCAGTTCAAACAACAGTGCTTAAGAAAAGCCTTTTGCCGTCTGCTGGCCAGTGCACCCTGTACGGCAGTGCCTTGAGGATCCCCTTCTGGTCGGGTGCTATCACACCAGGACCTTGAGCTCCACCACTGAGGTCAGGCAACAACAAAGCAGGGGCTGCAGCTGAAGACAAGTACTCTGCTAACATGGTTAATGTCAAGGAGAAATTTCCAATGTGTCTCAGCTCAGAAATGGCCAACTCTCAAGCTCCCCTATCATCACGTGTACTGCATGCGATGCCTCGGAAACAGCCTGTGCAACTCTGGCCTCCAAAACACCGTGACATCATCCCTGTCATGTTGTATATCCACTGCTGGTGCATTTATGCTATCAATGACCTCTGCCTACATCACCAACCAGAACAACAAGATCGTTAGATAGGCTTCATAAACCACGAAGCAAACATGCTAATTTAATCCATAATACTACTGCATGCTACTATCTAATTACACAGCAACCTACAGGACAAAACACCAAAGAAACACGTTGAAAAATACGAGTAGAAGTAACAAATCAGAGTGTTCCAAGGAAATCCAACATCACCCAATCCCAACAAGCAGACACCAGCGTTCCCAGAACGCAGACTCTAACACATTACCAGCAGGGCAGTGCTGTGTCAGCATTAAGAAACATGCAGCTGGATGAGGGCTTCCACTTGAGCAAACCCAAGAGGCAGCACCCCCAGAAGCACGGCCATCTGAACAGGAGCCTCTGCACCTTGCTAGCATAACCCCAGGCCAACCATCACCCTGATTCCATGTTTAACTGTTCAGTAACAGCTTTGGTGCACACAAAACGTGGCTCCAGAAGACAAGAACCTGCAAACACAACACCACCACCTTAGAAGGGCTGGATGAATGCCCTTCAACAAAAGGTCAGTATTAAAAAAGAGACCAAAAAAGGCTGAATGACAGCAAAGAGACTTCAGCACTCTTTGCCTACTGGAAAATATCAAGTAACAGGCTCATGTAACATTTCAGATGTCTGAAGAATTAAAACCATCAGTAGCAGTTGCAGTAAAGTTGTAGAAATTTATCTATCGATTACATTTAGATCATGCATTAAATAGCATTCTCACTGATTAGGATATAAACTTTCCTTCCCACCTTTGAAGTTCTATCAAGCAACATAAGGCCGACACAGGACTTGAAAAATCACCATAAAAATATACAGAACTCTAAATAAAATGCATGTTCACCAAAAAAGCATCCCAAAAACATATTCATGCTAGTTACAACTGCCCCACGTTAACGGTGCTTTTACAACAGCACAGGAGGTGGTAATGACTGCATAAGCCTCCAAGAAAATGTGACATTTAAACTTAAAGGTGACAAATATTTTTCATCAATGTGAATTGATCTGCGCATACTGTGGTGTAAACAAAAGATGCTTGATGGAGTTTTACCACAAGCAATTATTCTATAGTTTCCGCGTTGGGCCACCTTCAACAACAGAGACGTGCAATAAACTGCCAAAGAAACAGTGAAATAGTTCTGATTTATGGACGCAGAGAGAAAACAAGTCAGGCCATAATTCTGTGCAGCACATTTGAAAATCATATTTTTATTCCAGGATAAGAAAAAAAATGAATTTAAGTCAACTGGAAATGCTGTTTCTGACAGATTAATGGAAGTCAGGACTGCCTCAGATAGATCACTCCTATTTATATCAATTATAATGACCAGGAAATATGAACCCAGGACAGATTCAAATTACTACTGATACCTGGACATACTTTATGTCACTTACTACAGTTTTAAAGGTTGCATCACATTCTGCAGACTATTATAAAATCTCTTTACAGAACGCAAGATTAATTCAAAAACAGAAGCCAAGATATTTATATGCTGACCACGTCCAAGACATTTATTTCAGCTATGTTACTACGTTTACCAATTCTTAGCCAATTCTGTAACTCAATACTCAAGTCTTCATGTCAGTTCTTCTCTGTGCTTCTAACAACAACAAAAAAAACCCCACCTCTTGCAAGACAATTTTGAAATTATGAACGATTAGAAGAAAACCAATACATTTTAAGAACAACCTGTTTCATGGTATACGAACACCGGGGAAAGATTTCGCTCTTGCTTTGTTTTTGACCAACTTCTGTGTTTAAAACAACTGCAAGCGTTAATCAAGTCCAACCTGAGTAACACAACTTTTCTGCTTTTAAAACAAAAGATAATTAACCCGGACTTAAAGCACGCTTTTCTCAAGCAGCACGAGTAACGACAACTCAAAAATAAAACAAACTTGGCATGAAGATGCTCCACACTTAATACAGCCACACATTGTACCCCCAGTCTGGATCCCTACAAACATGTTTGGCCATCAGACACTTAAGAGAACAAACCCATGGTTTGTAACCAACAGATAGGAAGGTGCTCCAAAATCTTGAAAATGAGTAGAATTCTGCTGAATTGAAAGGTCCACTAGAAGAATAAAAATACAGCAATTGACCCTGGACCCAGAAAACACCATTAGTTTAATGGCAGAATATTTCAGTGGAAACTGATTTGCCAAGTGTTTAAGAATCCCTGTAAATCCCTAACACAAATGAAATTGGATTTCCTCTCAAAAGACCAAACAAATCTAATACATGCTTACCATACTAATAAGCCTTCAAAAAAAATTCTCCAGCAGCCTCACCTGCCAAAAATAAGAAACTAAACAAGATAAACTCTTATTTCACTGCTTTAAATGACCGTGAAGATTTCCCTTGTGATCTTCAGCTATTTCTACACACATTATTTCTTCCTAAATGTTTTGTTTCTCCTTTTAGGGGAGGAAAAAGAAACGACATCTATCAGCAGCTAAAAACATCTCAGTTACTCTCCTCTGGCTAGAATCACCCCAGTGCAACACTCCAGAGGCTTTTACAACAGGAGGGCTTCTGAACAGCTGGGTCTAAACACCAGCAAGAGTGAAAGAAAGCACCCACAGGTTAAAGCTGAGCAAACAAACCTGGTCTAACTTCAGGTAAGTTCATCATTACCTCTAAACACAGGTTGCGTTCTCAGGAGAAAGCGCGTGCGGTGTAGCCGTTCTGCTGCAGAGCCAAGGTTCAAGATGCCTCTACGTGATCCTTAGCTGGAAATTTGTACAGAAATTCTGTACGAGCCTTATACAAGGAAAAGAAATTAATACCCTCTATCACTTTCTATTTCTGCTCTTAAGAGAATAAGTGTTTACTTCCAAGCAGTCACTGCCTGAGGCATCCCCCGGGGAAGGGACCCTCTGAACACAGCGTGCAGCTGCACCTAACACCAGAAGGCACCGACGTGCAACCCGGTCCTTCCAATGGTCTTCGTATACTGAGAGACTTTAGAATTAGAGAGCTAAG
This sequence comes from Penelope pileata, assembly GCA_013396635.1. Lineage (NCBI taxonomy): Eukaryota > Metazoa > Chordata > Aves > Galliformes > Cracidae > Penelope > Penelope pileata. The sequence continues at coordinate 66,212 of WBMW01002964.1, forward strand.
ACACGAGCCCAAGAAAACAACACCTCCCTATCCGAAGTCTCAGCAATGACCACCAGAAGTCCCAAACCATTGGCACACATGAATTAGGTGAGGTGTCGACAGAGCTTTGAATGAAAAAGACCAAGAAGCGCTGTGTTACACAGTCTGCTTCAGATTCAGCTGCAAGACTGCACCACACGTACACAGCACCTAAAGGCAGGTCTGCAAGAACAGACCGAGCCGGAACCACCCCCTTGCCCACCCGTTCCTCACTATAAGCATCGGGAGCTTCAGAAGACGGTGCTGCGGGAGGGCTCGAAAGAACCAAGATTCAACTGCACGTGTTTATCTTGGCAGGAGACGAGCAACTCTCCCCATGCAGTTCTCCCAAGCTCTTTACTACTCCATTCGCTTTGATTTACATCCAGATTGAACTGTCCATGCAGGAAGCTGCACCAAGAAGGAAGGCTTTCCAAGGCATGAGAGCTAATCCACCGCCCAGGTGACGCTGACGTAGCGGCTTACACACTCACCTGCCATCAGCTCTTCTGTAATCCTTCTCTCAAGTACCTGCTGTGCTTTGTTTTTTAGAAATACTGTCCTACAAACACTGCACACAAGAAGCTCTGAGCTAATATTGCTCTCATCTGCCTCATGATGGTTTTTCTTCTGCTTTCCTGTGCAGCAGAACACAGCCTGCAGACAGCCACTGTGTCACAGAAATCCGTGGCGGGCATCTTCTCACTAAGGACAAACCACAGGCACCTGGGCTAAAGCACTCACACTGAAGAGCAACCGCTCTGCAAGAAGTTTGTGTGAGTGCTCCTGACACCACAATTACCCATTTGAAGCACACTGCACAGACGGCACATACTAACAAACCAAGCAGCTCTATGCTGCTATGAACTACAGAGAACAGCACGTATCGAGCCTTATAAATCCAACCTGTAGCCTCGATAGCTCACGCCTGCTATGACAGTCTCTTTCTAAAGCAAAAGCCACTCAGCTTCTGAAATATAAAGCCCTTTTTTATTATTTCCACAGAAACAGGAAGATTAGCAAAGACCACAATTTCAGTAACTATTGTGTAGAATCAAGACTGTTGTTTCAGTGCCTTATCAAGAAGTGTTCTCTGATTTTGAGGAAAACAGCTGTGGAAAAGGAGAAAAAAAGGACTGGCTCAATTATTTCAGGTACAACAAAACCTCACTGCCTGGTAACTACACTCCCTCTTCCACAAGCCACCAAAACACCAAAAAAAACAAGGACGAATCAACACCCTGCAGCAAGCAGTAAGAAGTTTGCTCTGCACAGCTCTTCCCCAGAGTTCGTCTAGAGATGAATCTCCCTTCTGCGATGTGCAGCAGGGACGCAGCCCGGCCCTGGTGTTGGGCTGAGGAGCTGCAGGCAGAGCACCCTGCCTGCAGGGCCCCCAGAAAGCCACACGCAGAGCAAGGACGGCCTAGGGCCCTTACCCAGCCTAACGCCCAACTATGCTCATTCCCCCACGGCTCACATATAGGGTTTAATCCTCCTTCCAACCCTGCAGTTTGCAAGCCCTGAGACTTGCAACATCACGCATACAGGTTCAGAACTGGGGTATGAGCCTGCATCATTCTTCCGTGCCACGTTAGCCTCCATACGGAGCAGCCAGAGCCCAGCACCCGAGCTGCAGGGCACCGTGCAATGCCGCCCCACTGCTCCACTCCCTCCTCCGGGCAGCACCAGCAGCTGCCCTGGAAAACACCGTGCCAGGCAGAGCCAAAACACCGCTCTGCCTCCCACAGACACGATGCCCCATGTAGAGCTTTACAGGCAAAATAAAGCAGCCCGTCCCGTCCCGGCACGCGGAGCAGAACGTCCTCCCCTCAGGCTGAAGTCTCCCCCAGCTCCCGGCCGCACCCCGGCTCGCTGCCCGCTCTCCCAGCGGCAGGACCTTCCCCGCGCTCCCCCCGCTGCGGCCCCGCGCAGAGCTCGGGACAGCGCTGCTCTCCGCCGGGGCCCCACCGCTGCCGTCCCCGAGCCCCCAGGAAGGGGAGGGGGCCGGGAGGGGCGGGTGGGTGGCACCGCCGCTCCCCACGCAGCGCCGCGGCCGCGGCGAACCCCGCGCGCCCAACTCCGCACCGCCGCGGGACTTCGC
>WBMW01002965.1:0-86462 GCA_013396635.1 Penelope pileata
CTGTTAGAAACTAGGACAAATACCAAAACTATTCAGTATGTTTCGTGTTCTAACAATGAATTCTAAGGACAATAACAGTGATTATGTCACTTTTGACAAAGTGTTAGCAAATATTTAGGACATATAGTTCATCAGAATTTGAATAAATGCCATCACGCACTGCTCAATTAAAACTACAGCACTAATTAATGCAACTCTTATTCACATAGTATAACTCTTAATCAAATCAAACCATGATAGTACAGATTACATACTATAAGAAATCATTACAAAAAGAAAAGTTTATGCTGATTCTGTTTATGATACACTAAGGTGTTCAAAGAATCATTTTCTATAAATAACACAGATTTCTGTCAACATACTTCTGAAGAACATCCAAGCTATCTCTGGGAGGTTATATTGCAAGTTGTTAAAATGTGGCTTCAAATGACTTGCTTTATTAAACAACTCTGAAGCCCAATCTGTCTTAACTCTCTGTTGGTTCTTTTTCTGTTGGCTCATTGAGAAGTACACCCTGAAAGACTTATATTAAAAGAAGTTCCCTTGGCCATTGTGTGAAGTGGATAAACTGAATCACTAGGAAGTGAAAAAGCACAAAGCGGTGGAGGATTTGGGACAGACCAGAGGAAAACATAGAACTGGTGCCTAGAATAGAAAGAGAAGTGTACATGTAGTGAAAGAAAAATGCCTATTCATATTCAGCACAGAAAGCCATCCACTGCCCTCAAGTGGTAGAGCTGTATCTTCTAAGACTGAAGGCAAGCTTGATTGTAATGCAGACAGAAAGAGTAAGACAGAAAGAAAAATGGAAAATGGAGAAATCTGTGCTCTTTCATAACACTCATTCATACTGTTTTCAGAAATTCTGGTGGACACTAGATGCATGGGATTTGGAGTAAGTTCTAAGTTGAAATGAATTTTCTGTTGAAAAGTTCTACTTCATTTCTTATATTATTGATTTTGAAGTTGGCAAAACTTACTCAAAATTAACAGATCAGCTAGCTAAGCTGAAGCCTAGGTCCAGCAATGTTTATTTGAAGTACAAATGAAGACTTGCCACCCTGGAATATATGTTACATTTGAAATTTTTATCTAATCAGAAGTCTCTATGAATAATGTAGTTTAATACCAATAGCCTCATTAAGCAAGATTTCCCTTTCTGATTGTAATCTTTTCATTATGCTTCCTTTTATCATTTCTCTTGGCCCTACTCATCATTATCAATATGTTCAGGTCTTCAGTAGTGTTACTAATATGTATATTGAGTAGACCATTTTAGGTAGGAATTAATATTACTAATGCTTAAGTGCTCTTTAACTGTAAGACTTTCTTACCCTAATTGTATTTTATTAACAAGAATAGGTATTTTACCTCTCCTGGCTAGAGTTCACTAGGCTGAGTCACAAGTGAAAATGGATTTGATGGTTTCATCCTAGTCCCCATTTGAGCACATCACAAAGCAACTGGACCATTTTGCATGACTGGTATTTTCTGCATAAAAGAGTTTTGAAACTAAAGCAGTGGAGTTGTTTCAGGTAAAGACAGAGGTGCATTGGCTGAGCTGTGCGAAAGATGCTTGCTCAATGTCTTCCTGAGCATTTGTCACATACTGGTCAAGATACCTTATTCACAAACACTAAATGTGCACATAAAGAGACAAAACAGTGGTTGCTATAAGTCCTGTACTCTGTCCTGATTTACTATAAATACAATGTACTCCCTAAAAATCTGGGGGTATGTTTTAGGAAAATAGCAAGTTATGTTGCGGGAAATGTGTTTCCCAAAAGCAGTGAGTAAAAAGAGGTTTCCATTTCAGCTAGAGATCAGGTTCCATTTATTTTCCTCTTTCATAACCACAGTAGGCATAACATGCAGAGCTGATCCAAAGATTCCTCCATAAAGTGCTGCTGCCAGTTACCAATTTTCAATAAATCACCATTAAATTGTCCCATAATTTTTCTGCCTTTCCTTTCCCAGCATGCTGACTACTGTGACGTGTTTTCTGTGATTAGAGGAAGAGTTGATCTTTGAAGACCCTAAAGACTGCGTTGAGGGGGCCCTCTTTAAGTGTTAAGAGAAACTCTGCTTTCATGAGTTGAAAAAATGTCTCCAGATTTTTTCCCCCTCTCTGAGATGGACTTTAAATATGTGTTGATATAAGCTGACAAGCAGGATGAAAAGAGATAAGCAGCTTAAGTCCACCTTGGCAAGGAGAAGAACATGGGGAGATCCAGAGAGCTCACCTACACAGTGCTGTGTACATTTTTTTTCTAATGTAAAATGAGCCTGGGATGAGTCATGTTGCTGTCCCTTCCTAATATTGTTCAAGATTGGTGGTAACTCTAAGCCAGAATATGTTACAATCAAGGAGAGTCAGCAAAAAAGTGTGTTGCAAGGACATCCAAAGTAGATGAATATTTCTGCACAAAAAGTGACCATGATTCTAAAATGTCTGCCACTCAACCTACCCAGTCCTGCTTTCCCCCATAGAATCAAGTGATTTCAAAACTCAACTGTCTCTAACACGAAGTTTAGTAAACAATCAGAGGAAAACTAAAAATAAATCAAGACATTTTAGTATCTCAGAAACAAACAGGACTTCTTTCTGTGGTTAGATTAAATAATGTATTTTACGTAGTCCTTTTCAGCTGGTGACTTGAGGAAATTTCACCAAGCATACCTTAGATTCCTTCTGCATGTGCTTGTTCCCAGCCAGAAGTTCTCAGGACTTTTCAGTTTACCCCAAAGTTGGATCTGAACAGATATTCAAATGGCATGTGTTGGGAATAATGTGCTGAGGAGTACCGCTCCATGTGCACAAATGAAAGGAATAGAGAAGTAAATACAAAGAAGCTGAAGGACAGCATGGATGGCCTGTCAGCTGGGGTTCTCCTCATGCGCCTGAAGGGCACAAATATCTGTTCTTGAACTGAACTTCCTGACAGTTATTGCTATGACAATTTTAATCTTAATGAGATTTTTCAGCAAAAAACACTCTACTGGACAGTCAATATTTTCACAGAGACTGAAAAAAACCAAAGTATCACCTCTCTTGACATTTGGAAGGAAGGTAGAGAAAGAAAAATTATTCTCATTTTTCTAACTGGCTGTAGTATCATATCCCCAAGAGATTTTTCTTATATATAAGATGAGGTAACACATTTGTCGTTTCATGAGTGTTTTATTTAATGGCTGCAAAATAATTTACCAAGGTTAGGAAAGACGGCTATGAATCACATCACTGCTGATCATGCAGCATTTTGGAAGAATGTTCTATTCTCCTTCCAGTACGCATCTGTATCTTACATTAGCTTTAATGGAACTTAAATTTGTGCATCAAGTGGAGTAGAAAGCCTTCTGGGTGATGCGTGACCTTGAGCCCTGTGATTCAGAATACAATCTGCATGCAGAAATATTAGACAGCATCTGTCAGCATCTGTCAGGTCTGATTGTTTAAACGATATTTTGTCACCCCCCTCCCCACACACACACATTTTACCTATATTAAAATTAAATATTATACTGACCTTCTAAAAAGGAACTGCTGTAGAATTTAAGTAAACTTTATTGTTCTTCTTTTTACAATTAAAAAATTATAATGAGAAAAATTAATCTCTGGTGCGACTTAACTAGATTCCTGAGCACAGTGTCATGGACAATTTCTACCAGAATAATTAGAACTTGCAGACCAGATTTCTCTTCATTCAAACTATAATAAGTAATCACCTTGAGCCAACTCTATAATATCTGTCTGTAATATCAGTACAATTCCCATTGCAATAACAGTGGAAGTAATATCAAAAACACAGAAGAATATTTGACATATAAAACAACACAAATAGGTTTTTTGCAAGGTGATGACATTGTTTACCATGTCAGAACTCAAAAAAAAAAAAAGAAAAAAAATTAGTCAATTCATTGTAAGTGAGTGATACTGTCAACAGGAGAGGGAAACATGCATGTTTTGACATTTTACTATCATGATAATTAAAAGAATTTCTCAGTTCTTCAGACATTGTAGGATATTTTTTTTCTAGGAATGACCCAGTTTATTTCTCACCATTAACCCTTTGCAGGTCTCCAGGAAGTCCTGTCAGTACTCCAGTCAGCAGCACTCAATGAGTCAGTGCCCCTTCTAGTGAACGTGTATCCTTAGAGAGATGAGCCAGGGATCGGGCTTGGCCAAAGGGGACCTTCATCAGGGCCCTGCAGAGGGAAACTCAGTGACCAGCCCCGCAGCACACTGCTGTTACCATTTTGCTTCCCAGCCCTGCCGCCACTTCTGCCCTTACAGGTGCCAAACTGGCTGATCAAGTGATTAAATAATAAATCTAGCTTGAGCAAATTATTTGACACGAATAATTTAGTGAACAAATATCCTCTCCCCGTGACCAATTCACAATTATCTTGATATTTATACGTTATTTGAAAAAATATGCTGAGTAGTTTCTGCAAATAATTGTATTTTAGAACCCTGAAGAATATAATTTTTCATAAAATTGATTTTGTAAATAGCTAATGTTTCATGCTTTTCCACCTGTACGGGTTCTTAAAGTATGGACAAGTATACAGCATTAACACTCTTTCGTGTGGATTTAACATTTCCTATTTGTCTATCAACTCTTGCTATCAATTTCATTCACTGAAATACAAAAGGTGCTTGAAATTAGCACAGGAGTTTGAATGTTTTTTTCTAAGAATAATATATATTTTTTACGCAGTAATGTTGGCTGACTATTTGTATGAGATGTTCATCATGATCTGTTAACTAGTCAAAACTAAAATATATTAAAAATTTACATTCATTATTTTTTGTAAGAAAACACATTTTATTACTTATGTAATGATTTTGATTTAAAAACTTTTGTTAATCTTTGGCCATAGCGTTCCTCATCTTGTTTACCTACTATATGTCTTGAGAGACAAGAACATCATAGAATATTTATTAACATTATTCAGGTTTTTTGAGACTGTATGGTTCACCGTGCTATTGAAGAATTCTCACAAAGAAATTTTAATTCCATGAGCACATAATGTTAGTGTTTATGTCTATTTCAACTCTAATTCTCCCTGATTACACTGCAGAAAAGTTTGGTCTTTTTTCTGCTTGTTGTCACGATAGATCCAAAAGCAACAACCTTTTGAAAAAAAAACAACTCTGTAATCAGTAAAATACACTTATATCATCTGCATGAGTTTATTTAACGTTCTTAATTTAAAAAGCATGTCCCAGCCATATGCAACGGGTCTACTACTCAGAGAGAGGAAATAGAACAACATAGACATCAGAATGTAACAGCAGTGCTTGCAAATCATTGTTCACATTCATGAAACACTGTTTATGTATAAGAAGTACAATTTTATATATCTCAAGCTGTTTGTGAGTGGGCATTTAATACCAACGCTTACAGCAATAATTTAACTTGTAACCCTGCAATGAGCACTGCATGGGCAGACAAGATCCAACAAGGCTCCACAGGAGCCCCTTCCTATTAAACTCATAGCAGGATCAGGCCATAGATTTTACCAACCTAGGATAGAATCTGTGTCTTTTATGTTTTGTGGCTACTTTGTACATTTTGTCTACTAAAGGAAATAAATATTAAATGACTCTACATGCATATTGCCCACAGAAAAGAGACAAGGACTATCTGGCCTGAATATAATAGCTATACTCAGACACACACAGAACGTATAGAGGTTTTCATTACAATATTTGCGTTGTACCCTGAAGGAAAAAAAAAAAAGTTGTTACTGAAATCCAGACAGTCTGAGTTATAGAATTGAAAAACAAGCTAGTGTTATGACAGTTTTGAAATGGGTCTGCTTTTGCCAGCCAGTTATGTGCTTTAAAGGGCCTTTAGCTGATTTATGCAGTTCTTGTCCCGAAACTGCTGTATTGTATTACTTCAATATTTTATCCCTAACCATTTAAAGAAGGTTTGATCTTACATCAATAGTGTTCCAAAAATATTAAAATCAAAGAGATATTTTTCAAAGAATTTATGCAAAACAAACCTTGTATTCTTTCCTGATCTTGAAGATGAAAATAATTTAATGAAAAAAAAAAAAAGGAAAAAAAAAGTTTCATAGAACAAACTCCAGATACTTATGGTGATTGCTTATTGTGCTGAGAGCTCAGAAGGAAAAAAAGACTTACTTTAAATATAAAATGTTGAAGTCTTGGAACATTTGTGATAAAATAGCTTCTGGTCATAGACAAAAAGCAAAAAAAAAAATGAGGATTATCAGAATTTAGTAGTGTTATCACTCATCATTTTATAATGCATTCATGTTAACTGCCACTACTTGGAGTGAGTAAATAGAAAGCTTTTCTCTGCAGTGGGACTCTTAAAAGTACAATTTAATAGTTTTGACTTGGTATACGCTTCAATTCTTTTCTTCTCTTTACTTAACTGTGTGTTACACAAGACTTTTATGAGTTCAATATGTACAGTATCTGTTGACACTTCGTATATAAACAAAAATGATTTGGTTTAAAAGCAGGGGAATTAAAGTACCCATAATGAAAAACAATTGTTCTAAAATGCTGTCAATTTTGATTGTGGAAAGAATTTCAAGGATTGATCCTGCAAAGTGCAGAGAAGTTTCATTTTTTATTGACATCACTGTATTACAGAAGCAACTCTTAGATGAAACAGTGATTACCGTTTTTTAAATGTATCTTTCAGTTTCCAGTTCTGAGTTTCTTTCATGATGGAGGAAAATACCATTATTTTCTTGTTCAGCTTTGGAGAAGACAAAACAGAGCTGATCAGACATTTTTGATTAACAATATATGAAGCTGAAGTATGATAGCAATTTCCCTACATGCCTGGATCCTACAGTGTGTGTTATACATGATCATTTAACTATTTTCCGTGTATTTTATCTGCATCACATGTATTACATCTGCATCAATTCCATACAATCCTTATAGCGAAGGTACTTAACTTACAGCAACCTTCTCATTCATAGATACATTATTGCTCTGAATATATAGAAATAGAAAAATCACTTAGAAGAATACAGCCTACAGGATAACTCATTTCTCTCCATTAACAATTTATGAATCTTCCATAACCCTCTGTAACAATAAAATGCGTGTAATTTGCAATGGAGATACTTACTTTGAATAAATTGTTATGGCAGATGAAATCTATACTCTCAAACCAAATATTTGTTTCAGTTCTTTTCAGTTGTCTTGAAACATGAGCTTGAGGCCTTCTTAATTCTGTATCTACAATTCAATGAAAACTATCCAAAGCTCTATACAGAACCCCTGTAAATAGGGCACAGATTGTCCTTTCTCCTGCTGCTGCTCAAACAAGTTGTTCTGTAGCTCTCCTTTCCTCAGATAATAAATGCTTTTGTAGTTGAGGCTGATGGAAATTCATACCTGTTTGGCAACTGCACCTTGATGGCTATTCATTAGTTAACTTTGAAACTTATGTCCAGGTGTTTGCTTGTATTAAAAAGTAAAACTTAACAAAAACAAACCTAAACAACAGCAAAAAATCCACTATTGATGGATCTGATTTTGCCATATAAGAGATGAAGACTTACAGCAATTCAAATCAATTTCTTCTTCGAATTTTAGGATATTTAAAACAAAATCTTTTGGAAAGGCAGAAGTTACACGTAAAATTAAAACCCAAATTACCTATACCTATTCACAGCCCATTCTGTTTAACAGTTGCACTCACATCCTTGTGTCAAAGGAAAAAAGATAAATATGAACTCACAGAAAGTGAATGAGAAGAATAAAACAACAGCAAAACCAAGAAATATGTCTCATGTGTAACTGTCATTTTTAAAAGATTGCTACACTTACTAAGAATGAAATAGGATAATATTTTTATAATACTTTTCATATCAGACCCTCAAAAGCATTTCGCAAGGGCAAATATAAGTATTCTTCTCTCTGTTTCCAAGTAGCCAAAGCAATACGCAGATTATTTGCTTAACAGTACCAAAAGCCAGTAGGGGAACTGGAGCTAGAACCCAGAAGTCTTAGTGCTGAAAACATCATTCTCAGAGTGGGCACAAGGAAGATCTATGCACGCTGAGGCCCGCAGCTTGAGTATTTTCTGTCTTCCTTCCCAAATTCAACTTGAGTGAGAGTCAATGCATCCATGTTATACTAAGGTACAGTTATTCTCCAAATATTTCTTGGAGGCCTGAGATGTAGCACATTTAGCCCCATGAATGTCTGATATGTACTTGCTACCTTAAAAAGAGGATTTGAGATTGTGTGAAGATGTACATCTGGTTCCTCTGCCTGCAGAAAGGTACAGGACTCTCTTGTAGGTCACCTAGCACAAGTATAAAGTTTTATAGAGCAGATGGTCGAAGATTATTATCTTAGAAAATGTGTTGAATTCCTGCCTAATAGGACATATCTGAGAATGATATACCATTGTCTGAGACTCAAGGAATGCATTGTCTCAAATCAACATGAGACAATCAGCAACATTTTTCAGACATTTTTACATTTGAAAGCATTCGTTTGTACAGAGCCAGAAGTCACTTGCTCTCGAATGGAAAGGCCAAGAATATTTTCTAGCTGAGGACTTGGCCTGGGATCAAATATGTTCAGCTTGATACAGGAAGTTAAGAGATGATACCACTGTATCCTGTGAAGGTAAGATACAAGCTGGTGTCTGCCTGTTTCCTCTTATCTCTGCTGATTTAAATTTGCAAGGCCTGGAAGACCAGAACAAAAGACTTCCTGCTGAAAGCTCATATGCCAGAAGCTGTCACTCCAAACAGCAGTCTTGACCACCGTGGACTATAAATAAGAGAACATGTATGTTCGTTTTGTTGTCATTTTCCATGATGTTCATTTCCATTGTTGTGGTTGTCAACTGACCATCACACCTTGAACAACCTGCCACTACCAAAGACCAGCACACCCTGACACGGAGACATCACTGGAACCAAAAAGTGGTGAAACTGCTTTGCTTTGCTGTTTGTATACCTGTCTGTCTGTCCATCTGTCTCTCTTTCCCTGTTTTCTACCTTTTTATCTTTTACTCTTTCGCTCTTTATAGTAGCTGTTGCCTGATATTGTCTTAGCACTTTTAGTATAGAAATAACACATTCACCAGAGTACTTTTACCTGTAACACTTCTAAATTGTTGTTAGCAAATTAGCTAATTTTATCTCCAGGTGGAGTATTAGTTGATTTGTATTATTCTTCTGAGTCTTGGATGACTTCATCACAGCAGCAACCCGTGCTGACTAGGGGAAGTGCAACTCAGGAGACAGAAAAAGATTCACCTCCTTCTAAACCTATTGGGTGGGACAAGACAAAAATGAATGAACATACGTGTACTGCATACACCAAGTGTGTGCATGTATATCTCTGCCTGTGTAAAATTTCTTTTCATTTACCCCTTCAGCTCATTTAGTTGCATAAACTACAGAGAAGAAATTACATCAGCCATCAAGAAGCACCTGTGAAGTGTGCCATATCCTCAGCTTATTGTGAAATTAGAGGGAAATAAGGATATCCATGCCTTCAGACATTCTTAATTGTTTTGTTTTCTGGGAAAACTGGATAAGATCCTTTTTGTAGCTCAGAATAATTGGCACCTACTGTTTCTCAGACAAAATTCCAAGCTCTGTTTGTGTGCTGATACATCATAGTCTAAATAAAAGATAAATATAATAGTTTAGCTTTTAACTTGGTGAAAAAATAACCATTCAGATTAAGATAGGAACCTAATGATAATAGCAATAATTTTTTTCAGTTAATTAATTTTCCACTTTAAACTTACTATGTTAAGGGTGTTTTGTAATCGTCAATTACTATTCCAAGTCAAAATCTCACTGAAAAGAAGTAGACTTCCTGCTCTGAAGGATGTATTTGTTTAAGGGCTAGAGACTTTCTCTTTTCCTTGCTGATGGCATGATTGCTTTAAATAAAAAGAATGATCTTAATGATCTAATTTCTCTGGTTTCTGAAATGGATCCTGGAAAATTGGGATAGCCATAAGGATGCCAACCTGTCTTATAATCTACACAAAGAACATTCGTTTGATAAAGTTAGATAAAATCAGAAGAACAAAGGGCCTGAAGATGCATTTGGCTTTCCAAACAGCAGAAAGAGCCAATGACTACCATTTGCTTTTGGACTTCTACTCCAGTTTATATGCTAAATTGCAGCAAAGGTTTTTTTTTTGCAGGATATATCATGTCCACATTGCACAGAATCATTCCTGTGTTTGAAACTTGTGATGAGTTTGTTCATTTGTTATATGCTGCTGCACTCTTATCTTTCTGTTCACCCAGACCTTACTGACTTATTTGCTTTCAGACTACTGACTGGTTGTTGACCATGGTTTCACTGGGCCCTTGGTTTGAAATAAGTATTAATAACTCAGGTGCCTGACTTTATTCTGCTGTTACTTTAACTCCTTTCTGTAGCACTTGAAGCCTGACGACTCACATTCTAGTTGTTTCCTCAAAAAGCAGCAAATGTTCTCTACATCTACTGAGGAAGGACAAAGACTCATCTTCACTTCTTTTTCTTAAAAAAATGTCTAGGATTGATATTAAGAATTTCTTCCACTTATGAGAATAGGTAATTGGTAGAATTAAATCCCTGTCAAATGGATTTCTAGGACAAAGTATGCAAAGGTCTAAGTCCCGTTACTCTAGGGCTTCCCCCAAAGCAGAGAAATGCAATACCTGCCTTCTAAAGGTCACCTTTATCCCAACATTTCAGTGATTATTTTCAATATATAAAAGGTAACCCTTTTGTACGTGAGGGTACATCTTTCTACATCATTAAGCAGTAATGAAGAAGAGAGACAGTGATGTATGAATGGTATCACAAAATTGCTCTATCATCTACATTTGAAGTAAATACAGTCTCTGACAAATAAATATAGCCTTAACATTTCTATCTATTTTCTGCACTGTAGCATTTTCCTTTTCTCATGTATTTATTAGGAAGTTAAGTGTTATTATAATTTTTCATGCATCTATATTTGGAGATGAAGGATTGCCTAGTACTTGCTAAGACACAGGGAAAAGCATAGAAAAGAATTTGAGTGCCATACTGTTCCATATCACACCTCTAAGGGCAAATCCCTTTGTGTCAACCCCCGAATCTTTCTGGATCTGAGTCAACTATGATCTGGAAGCCATGTAGCTGTGTTTGCATTCATTCCGAACTAACAAGCCCTTCTGTCACTGTCATGCTAACTCAACATGCCTTCCAAAACACAGCTCATTTGTATTGTCTAGCCACAACGGTGTGTCAATTGAGCTGTTTTCTGTATCTAATCACAGAAATGTGCTCTGAAACACAGTCACTGAATTTTGATACTTCACAAGTTTTAGAATACCTTGAAGCAATTTGAGCCTGACTTACAGAATGCTGACCACCCAACACCAAGGAGTGCAAAATGAAACAGAAAAGTTTGGTCTACAGCACACCATCATATTAGATTCCATGTATGAACAAAGAAAACAATGCATATCTTAATGAAATAAGGTTAACTAAAAAAACTTAACAGGATTTTATTAATAAAATATGGTGAAATAATCAAATGGGTAGCTGTGCACTTGTATTGTACTTCCATAATGAAGTGTTATTAAAAACTTATCATGATTTCTATATACATATTTCTGGTTTTCCCTTTTCTTGATAACAAAGAAAATAAAGCTTCTTTCATTTATATCTGCTGCTTTACTCATCTGAGTTATTCTTAATTCTGAACGGGATCCATAATAATAATACTTTCGCTATCTCCCAGCTGTTTATGTTACAGTCTTTTTTTCCCCTTAATTGCATATACAGTGTATAAACAATTCTGTCTACACTCTTCATTTAATTAAAAACACAGAATGCAAAATATGGGTAAACATTTTCCAAAAAGCCAGAAGTCTTTGCCTTCATAGGAAGAATGGGACACACATTTTGAGTCTAAAAAACTTCATTTTTTTAAAACAAATTCATTTGGCTTGAACCACAGAAATGTTACTGAAACAAAAGGAAAAACAGAAATAAAGAAACCTCACTCCTATTACATTAGAAGCTGGATAAACCTGGGAAGATGAGTATTCATAGACTGAAATGGAGGCAACTCCAGCAGGTTCTCTCTGGCCCCCTGGGTGAGATGGTAGCCATGAGTGTGGAGATCCTGACAGCTATACTGCCTGATACTGGTGTGATTAGAGGACGACAAGTTTTATGCAAAATTTGCTGTAATGTACTGTACTGTATTTTTTCATTAATCAGACAGCAGCTGCTAACAGATGTAGCCTTCAGGAGCATACAGGTGACCCCACCTGTTACATTTCACATCTAAATGTACTTTACTGCCTGGGCGTACTGCATCCTTGCTGTAGTTTATGATTTTTCTATTCCAGACTCTAAGTAGAATGCTTTGCATCCATTTTTGATTGGATGAAAGATTGAAAGAAAGATTACATGGGATTGTTTAAGTGCCAAAAATGTGGTTGTGCATAAAGGAGTAACAACAATTTTATTTCACCACAGTCCATTCTTTCTCTATTTGAGAATGGTACACTACAATTATGTGGAGGCACTCCACTGAATGTTCTGCAACGTCTTTCTTTGTGCCTTATCTTCATTTATATTTACTATGGCTGTTCATAGGCTTAGAGGTTTGTTTAATATGCAAAGCATTTTGACGTGGGATAATGAAATAATTCATACAAATATATGTAACATTTTAAGACAATCCTAAAATTAAATATGGCCACTGCTAAAAGATGTAATGCAGAAGCATAAAGTATGTATGAAATTATGTAAATACACTGGAAAAATTCTTCCAGCTAAACTTGTCTACCAGTTTTCTGAAGGCTTGCCAAATTTGAAATAAAAGCCACATTGAGCTGAATGTTTAGACATCTGGATACCTTTCCTTTAAATTCCAGTAAAATATTCTGTATCTATTTTGAACTATAGCTACCTAAGTCTCTATTTCCACTACAGTTCAAATAGTTATTCTTTGTAATTTCCTGTTTGTCATATTACTTCTCTTCAACGAGCTGATCAAAGATACTTTCAATGTTTTTGTAACCGTTTTTCCTGCCTAATTTTCTGGTTAGTGTTTCAACAGGCTCAAGATTGCAAACTAACTTATTTTGTTTTTGACCTGTTCAGGTTTTCAATCTTCAGACTTTGGACTTCATTCCACTCCTAGTGCTGTATAATTTATTAAAATGAATCGACCACTGCAAAAAATATTTACAAAGTTCACCAGTTCACCAAATTTAATGCTGAAAATTATTTCTGCAGTCATCTTCATGTCACAGGAAATTCCCTGAATACTGAATTTATCTAAGGCAATTTTAACCTGTAATAAAACTAGGAAGCAGGTCTTGTACCAATATGTGGCATTTCTGTTTTAAAGGTGGTTTGAAAAAAAGAAAATAAAATAATAATTTAGCTTAATCACATAACAAGTATTTGATCTTTTTACAGTCTCACTAAAAACATTCCAGACTCAACTGTGATGTTGTTAACCTCTACTTAATTTGTATAAATAAAGAACAAAATAATTGTGGTGGTTTGATATTGTTACTACATGGAGTTGCAAAGATTCCTTTAGTTTCTACACTTCTTAAAAATCAGAAATCCCACCTGCTAAACATCAGGGGGATATAAGCGCACGAATATGAAGATATGTTTTGAAGATTACTTTTTATGCCTCATACATTACTCTCCTACATATGAAAACATCAGCAAGATATAAACTACAAATTCATCACTAGAATGATATACGTATTGAAGAGAATCCAGAAATTAATTATGTTACCTCCCAGTGCTCCATGCAAGAATTTTCCCAATAGAGCAGGTTCAACTTGTTATTTCAGGACTTTTCAGCAGATAGTAAAAGTCCATCACAAAACATGTGGTATCCAATGAAAATTTCGTTCTAGATGGAGGTATCTCCTTGAAGAGGTAGAGACTGACAAATTTAGTAGTTTAAATTCACCTGATAAACATCACTCTGTGAAGTAGAAGCCAGTATGTTGCATTGCATTTAGAAGTGGTTGAAAAAAAAATATTTTTATTACAAAACATATGGAAAGAAAACAACATTCATTCCTTGAAAGACCATATCCATAACTTGATTTTTAAATGTTTTCACTCAAGTGTGTCTGCATTTCTAGCATGAGAACATATTTGAACTCTTCGTACTAGAAGTGTGGATGTGAGTTGTGCAGCTCAGGTCCATCATACTGAAAATATGAACTGTAGCTTCAGAATCTCAAACTGATGGTCAAGCACTACCTGTGTGAGAAGTCATTTTGACACAATATGAGATTCTTTGCATCCGTATTATGCAAGCAGGGCCTCATTAGAGATAGTTGATGAGTTTCTATTTCATTGCATATGATGTGTGGAACTATGTCCCGGCAGTCCTCACAGATGCCTAACCCCATTGCGCGCTAGTTCTCTGGGAACAACTTGCTTGGGTGAAACATCACAGCAATATAGATACACCTGTTCCAGTTTTAATGACTCTTACCTGGATTAGGAATGACAGCGCATGACTCAGCATGGACATAACCTTGACTAGACAAGTACTATCAACAATTCATATACAGTATGCAGCACAGGGCTACTATTTAACATCAATGTAAGAAGTCACTTTACTGTGAAAATGGAATGTGACAAAACACCCATAGGATTTTGGACAATGGGATTCTTCTTGATGAGATGCAGAGCTTCTGATGGTCTGGATTCATTTACAAACAGAAGGAGCTGATACTTCATTTATTACATACATCGTATTTGCAAATGTGATCTACGAGTCTTTATATAGCTTAGAAATAAGAGCAACAATGCACGAATTTTCTTCTTAATGCCTATTTAGAAGTGCTTATCAGTTGATAGAAAAAATGAATTACTTGTGCATAAGAGAGTTGTCTGACCTTCTAATTAACAAAGAAAATTGGGTCAGATGTGCAGCAAGTAAATTAATTACCTGAATATGACTTGCTGACATTTGACAAAATAGTGTGTCATTTTGATAGGACGCCTAATCCTGTCAACAAGGCTGGAGGAGCTTAAAAGTAAAGAAGAAATTAAAAAATAATAATGTAAATGTCAATGTAAAGACAAACAGAAAAAAGCAACAGGGAAATATGCTTCGGAACAGTACTTTCTCCTATAGTTTTCTGTTAGTATAAAGAAAAAACAATTGTGTTACGTAATCTTGATAGATTGGCGGTAGCAAAAATATATACTTAATGTGGAAAAAACATATTAGTGCAAAATTTAATGCAAATAAAATCACTTGATGTCAGAGTTCTTCTGGTAGCATTATCTTAGTCACATTGCATGTATGTGGAGCTTTTTTCATCTTACTTTTCTGATTGCATATATTAGTTGAAGGGCATGGGAGGCATAGGGTGTATAGGAGGAATGAACTGAAATTTGAATGTTCATCTTTGTCATTATGGAATTGATTTTGCTGCAGATTCTATGTCTGTCAAGCTTGTCAGCAAAAATTCTTATTCCGATGCAACAAAATGCAGTGGATGCTTAAGTGTTCAATGCATGCTCATAGAAAGTTTTAAAAACACATCTGCATTTGAGGGTCATTGGTGGATATTATTCTCACAGAAACAGAAGAAAATATTTTCATTTCACAGAGCAAGAGGTGTGGGGCTGGGGAGGAATGTTGAATGGGGAAGGAACTACCTGCTTGAGATCACAGTAGCAAGCTTAAATTTATTCAAAAAACACATCTAAGCCTGTAAGACATATACTTGGGTCAAAGCAGGGCCACAATGCTTTTCTCTCATGGCCATTTATTTACTGATTATGGTATCTGGTGCTTTTCTCCCATTCTCTTCAAAGCCTCGAGGCATGTGCCTTCTTTTACAAATGCTGCTCAGCTTCAAAAGCAGCACAGTTGATCCCTAATAATTTCCTCCACAAAATTTTGCATATTTGCTCAAGAGGAAAGGCCAGAGAGAGAAAAAAACTTTAAATTCTGGAGAAACAAAGCTTTCCTTCAGAAAGTGCTTCCATGCTGGCCCCTTGGGCACCCTGAACAGCAGCTCCAGCATCTGGAAAGGCAGCACCAAGAACCAGGATGCATTCCTGATAACAAGCCTTGGCTGATCTGATACAGCACACAAAGCCAAGGAGAAATGACTGTTGTCCATGACTATGCATCTCCTTCTGTTGGGAGGAGAGGTGGCAACTGGATATCTTATTATTTTTTATTTTTTATTTATCCTTTTCCATTGTGTTTCAGAGATTTGTTTCAGACTAGTAACCTATGGTCTGGAAAGATGACTATTCAGTCAGACATAAAAATTCACGCACAAAAAGTATGACAAATTGCAATGACAAGGTTGCATTAGTAGTTTATGATGCAATGAAATGAAATCCTGAACCAGGGAACACAGACAGTGATGTGCTATGTGCTATAGGCATCCAAGTCCAGAATGAGCGTGGAAGAGGGTGCAGTAGGGACAGGAGTAATGAGCTAGTAAAACCAGTGTCATTACTGGCAGCCTGTTACAGATCGCTCATCAACAAATTAAGTCATTTTTGTGCACCCAATATCAAGGAGTAGAGTGATGCAGTTGGTATTTAAACGTAATTAAATATGCTATAAGATATGCACAACTGGAAATAAAGAAATACAATGTTTTGGTCAGAAGCCTTCAAACGTGCTGGATGAAGCATTTAACATGCCCCTTCCATCTGTGTATGTCTTAAAGAACTGGCTTGAACTTAATACTTCACACTGGAACATCTATGATCTTTGAGGAGAATATCCAGTTTTTAAAAATTGCCTTTACTGCTTGTTTTTGCATACAATAATCTTGCTAGAATCTAGCATAATCCCTACAGTTTGACCCAGAGTCTCCATTTCCTCCAGACAGCAACCAAAACTATCTTGGTCCTAACAACCATTGTGTCCAAGCATCTTATATGAAATCCAAAGATTTTATCCTAGCAGTCATTAAGATGGAGAGGCAGTGTTCCTATTTAACAGACAGGGAATTGAGACATGCAGTTGATCAAGAGGCTTGCCCAGAAGTTCACTTAACCTGTGACTGATCTAAAAATGGGTGCCATGCTTCTTTCAGTTCTCCCTTATCCAAACTTATTCTCCCAAATTTTCAGAATCTGAGGGAAAAAACAATTACAGAGACCAAGCATCCTGAATCAGTAGCACGGTCTGCCCAGAAGATGTCATACAGGATCCTGGCACTGACTGATATTTATCTTCATATTTTCTTTGGCCCGAGAGTTCTTTCTGTGTTAAGCGCTGTATGAACACAAACAAAGGCAAGATCCTTACTTTCATGTGTACTTTATTTGTCATTTGTGGATAGCCAGTCTGTGTACTTCCCAACTCTTTCAGACATCTCAAAAAAGAAGTCTTCATTATTTTTTCACGAGCCAATCCACAAGAGAATGATGGGTTTATTGAATTCCAATCTCTTTAATGCGAAAAAAGTTCTTTTTTTACTTTATTCTGAAGACAAATCTCAGACCTAAATTCCTGAGTTTTCTCTCCTCACGTTTGCTATATAAATGGCTAAATGATCACACTTAACAGAGAAACATTTCCCGTGTTTAATGTCATCTCACATACATTACTCTTCTTTTCAAAACTAAATGGAAAATCAGTAATCAGGAATCAGTATTCATCTTTCGATACACTGACATACACATATGTCCCTGTAGAAAAGTAAAAATAAGATAGTAATGCCTCACACTCTTTTGTACTCTTCATTCTCCTTTCTGACTTTTCTTCCACTTCAGATAGTAGAATATTCTTTGAAATTTTATATCAATACTCAATTCTATTTTCCCTTCAAATTTTCAAGTTTTGGTGCTTTGCAGAATTCTGTTAAACAAGTTTTATGTACATATACAAAAGGTAATTTGAAAATCTTTAGAGGAAATTTTGGCATCTGAATAAAAGGCAGCTTTATTGTTTGAACTGTTAGTCATAAAAAACATAGAATGTGTTTTCTTGGCAATTGGGGAGGAATGTTGAGTTTCTGGCTTGAAGGAGGAGATGCACAAAAAACTCATCAAAAAGAATCATAGAATCCTTACAGTTGGAAGGGACCTCTGAAGGTCATCTAGTCCAACTCCCCTGCAATGTGCAGGGACATCTACAGATAGATCAGGTTGCTCAGAGCTTTGTCCAGCCTGACCTTGAATGCCTCTAGGGACGGGGCTTCCATCACCTCTCTGGGCAACCTGTTCCAGTGCTTCACCACCCTTACTGTAAAAAGTCTTTTTCCTTATATCCAACCTAAATCTCCCGTTTTAGTTTGAAACTATTTCCCCTTGTCCTATCCCCACAGACCCTGCTAAAGAGTCTGTCCCCCTCTTTCTTGTAGCCCCCCTTTAGGTACTGAAAGGCAGCTATCAGGTCACCTCGGAGCCTTCTCTTCTCCAGGCTGAACAGCGCCAGCTCTCTCAGCCTGTCTTCACAGGAGAGGTGTTGCACCCCCTGGATCATTTTTGTGGCCCTCCTCTGGACACGCTCCAACAGGTCCATGTCTCTCCTGTGCTGAGGACTCCAAATCTGGACGCAGTATTCCAGGTGAGGTCTCACGAGCTCAGATTAGAGGGGTAGGATCACCTCCCTCAACTTGCTGACCACACTTCTTTTGATGCAGCCCAGGATTCTGTTGGCTCTGTAGGCTGCGAGGGCACATTGCTGGCTCATGTGCAGCTTGCTATCTACCAGAACCTCAAGTCCTTTTTGGCAGGGCTGTGCTCGATCTTTTTATCTCCCAGCTTGTATTGATAGCAGGGGTTGCCATGGCCCAGGTGCAAAACCNTGGTGAGGGACCCCATTCGTCACTGATCTCCATCCAGACATTGCATCATTGACCACCACTCAATCCTGCAGCCAGTTCCTCATCCATTAAACAGTCCACTCATCAAATCCATATTTTTCTGATTTGGAGAGAAGGATGTTGCGGGGGACCATGTCAAAGGCCTTAACTGAAGTCCAGATAGACAACATCCGTAGCTCCTCCTTTGTCCATTGATGCAGTTACATCATCATAGAAGACCATGAGGTTGGTCAGGCAGGACTTGCCCTTTGTGAAGCCATGCTGGTTGTCTCGTATCACCTTCCTCTCTTCCACGTGCCTTAGCATAGCTTCCAGGAGGATCTGCTCCATGATCTTCCCTGGTAGAGAGGTGAGGCTGACAGGTCGGTAGTTCCCCGGATCATCTTTTCTCCTCTTCTTAAAAATGGATGTGATATTCACCTCTTCAATTCAAGAATACCAGGACATGATGCGATTGGCTAAATAAGTGCAGTTCTGGGGAGAAGAGGACAGGTGATAGTGTGCTTTTTAGTGTGTGAGAGAAAGGTTCTTACCAAATAGGAATCCATAGCTGGAAACTGAAGCTACACGTATTCAAATAAAAAAGCAGGAACAGATGATAAACAGTGAGAACAATTAATTAATTAAACAAACTATTGTCGAAAGCAATAGTCTGTTTGTCTGCTCATCTTCTCCAAACAAGACCAACAGCCTTTGTTTCCTTTGGAAAAGCTTTACTCAAACACAAGTTAGTAGACTTACTGTAAGGGCAACTGGGTGGAAATTTGAGAATAAATAAACATAAGATTTCTTCCTGTAGGTTGGAAAATCCTCATTAAAATCCCTTAGCAAATTGGAACAGTAATATTAACACAGGAAATTAAAGATCAATCTGAGGTTTCCACTAAAAAACAATATATATATATATATAAATAAAAGGCCTTGTTGTGTGGCTAATGCTAAAGGTTTCCTTATCAGTAGTCATAACCCTAAAAACAGAGATTGGGTGGATTAGCGTAGCCCATCATACATTCATCAGACAAAGCCAATGACTGAGTCTGAAATTAATCTTAATACAGAGAAAATAAAAATGCAGATAGATTGCTAACAGGACTCATTATGGATAGCCAAAGAGTCAGGATGTTTATTGCATTTCAGAATTCCAGGTTTTGAACTGCTGGGCAGTAGCTCAGAAGGAAAAAAAAAAAAATCTTCTTTCCATGTGATGGAAGTCAGTGTCATTTTAACTGTGTCAAAAATTTTTAAGTCAAATCATTGTGAAAAGCTCTTCTAAACCCAGCTGAAGTGCTAATGTTCTATCAAGGCTAAACAAATGAATAAATGAAAGATTGATGATCCTGTAGTGTGAGATAGAACTCTAAAATAAACTGCAATAAACATCCTCTAAGAAAGATAAAGATGCAGGCAGGATGCTATCTGATTAACTCTGTTTTACTGTAGTATCAAACTAACAAGGTCGGGAGGAAGAGAAAGGGTGTCAGAGAATGTGAGGACAATGGTTCTGACATTTGTAACAGGTCTTCTATTGGAAGGAGAGCATAAGCTGCTAAACCAGCTGTATACTGTAAATATCTGAGTGTACACACAAAAAACTATTAGGAGAATGTAATGAAAGTCTTTATAGTAACTAAAGAGACTGCTTGAGACAATATTTTAAGTGATTAATTATCATAACAAATTTCAAATAATAATTAATTGTTAATGAAGTGAAAGTTTATATGAAAATAAAAACACATTTGTTCATTTGTAATATGTAATTTGTTCGCTATGTAGGTGAGTACAAATGTACTCCTATAAATGAGGCTATAACTCCACATTGCCAGCATATTGTTATCTAAATCTGAAAAGAGAGATTTATACTCACTACTTTGTACATAGCTTAAAGAGGCCTTCACACTGCCCCATTTACAAGTCAAATTTGGATATTTTGTTCTGGTTAATTCCTTCTTGGAGAAAAAGATGTGTACAGTTAAAGACATTCTTAATTCTCTTTTAATTTAAAGTATGTCATTTATTAAACTGGAAAAGTCAGGGTTAGTTTGAATTTGTCTTTACTATGTTCTTCTGATGCTCCTGATTATTGGGAACTGTGATCATCAGCTACACTGAGAAAGAGCTGGGGAAACAGTCTGTATTACAAAGTTCAGTGTGAAAGCAGTCAATTGACTTGGGACTAGGAGAGTTATGTGGCAGAGCTGGTCATACTTTAAGGCTGGTGACTTACATTGGATAAAAAATATTATAACTTACGGAGATGCCAAGTTTGATGTACTGCTGGCAGTTGAATGAGTTGTCAAGTTTTTCTTGCAACACTTTTCTTGCAGTTTTGGATCCAAATCTTAGCATCTATTCTCCTCAAATTACTTGTGTACTCTACAGTTTTGTCATCCTTGTTTCCACTATAAAATAAAGATCTTGATCCATTAATAGGTTCATTTTTACACAGTTGTGGAACCACAGTCACTTTCCACTCTGTGTAAACAAACAGATTTGTCCACAACAAGAAATTTGTGGTTTCCATGTATTAATCAATGTCTGAACAAAATCTAATTTGTTTCAGCTTTCCTCACAACTCTGTAGATAAAATAGTTAACTATAAAGCAAATTTCACTGCTCAGTCTAAATTTCCTCATGCGTAAGTCAGGGAACAAAACAATATACTGTGAATATAATTTACCTTCTGATGTAGGTGGTCTACATATTCCAGTAAATGTTTACCATTACCCTGCTCTAGTTAACCAGTAAAACACTGAATAGAAACAGCTCACTGTATACTTTTCATATAAATGACACTAAAGTACTATTTTTCGCAGTACCATAAGTTCTCAATAATTAAAACAGGAAGTGAATTCTATAAACGTGCCGCTAACATATAAAAGTATACATTGCGTGAGAAGCCTGGATATATAGAGAAAATATTCTTCCACAATGCGATCCAATCTTTAAAATTTGGCTCACAGAGATTGAACTAAAGTTGCTTACAGTTCCTCCCACAAAAGCCCCTAAATATGCAATAACAGCAAACTGTGAGACTCTTGTTTCCCTAGCAGGCTTCTCAGCATTTCTTCACCTAATCTGAAGTCTTTATCTTGTGGACGTACAACCTGAGGAGGGAAGAAAGTGTCTGTCATTTGGATGGGGGCTGTAGGGTGGGAAGCAGGTCTGGGGACAAAGACAAGTTTAAGACAGCAAGATGCACCTGGGGAGAGTTCAAATTCAGGGAGCTCCAGTAGCAACACAATGCCACAGTCTTACTGCACTCAGAGCTGTGTGCACCAGGTGCAAACAACTGGTAAGCTCAGCAGTCGCATCTGTCAAAGGGCCACAGTGAGGTCTTCCGAATGCCTAAACTGTCAACATGAGACCTGACAGATCTGCTCTTCCTGTGGAACGGTGGAGTTTTGTACTTGAGAGATTAACTTTGCACCCACTACAACCTGTATTTGTTTATTCATTCATTCATTAATGCATTTGTTGCCCTAGACTTCAGCAGAATCCATGTCGGGGAATTAATTTCTCATCTGAGGATTTCAAATGGGAGCTCTTAAGTATACCTTCTCTTCCACTGTCCAAGTAAAATGTTCATTCTTGAAAAACTGGAAATAAATACATCATCAGAGAGAGCAGCACATAATAGTAGTCCAGAAGAGTGGCAGTCTCTCTTCAAGCCTCTCCTGTCCCTCTTTACCAGCAAAGGCTGCCAAAATCAATAGCCAGTAAAAACAAGACATTAAAATGCTATCACTGACTTAGAAGTACTATCAAGCCCATACACCTCACACTTTGAGCAAGCTTATTTTCCACAGACAGGAAAATCAAAGAGTCCAATAATAATGGAAAAATCATCTGGGAGAAGTGGAGGAAAAGGAGGTGCAAAATAAAAGAAGGCCTTCTGCTAGCAAGCAGGGAGAAGCTAATGTCATTTGAGTACTCAGTCCTTTGGTAGAAACAAAGTAGATCAAGCTAATTCTTCTCCCTGTGCACAATCAGTTTGGCATTCAGAAATACAAACATCCATCATCCCATCAAATAAAAAAAATTGATATGTGGAACAGTCCACTTATTTTTTTGCAATTTACATGAGTAGGTAAACTGAGTAACAGAGGAGAGATAAGAAAGCCTTTTAGTTTTCATACATCTTGTACCTGATGGGAGGGTAAAGTAGTTTTGGAAAGCACAGTAACTCTGTTGCCTACCTGAGGGCTCATCTATGCTGCTGCTTCAAAGACATTGTTAATGACTAACTTATGACGAAGACACAGTCTGTAGACATGTTTTCTCCAGAATATTTGGGAATATATTAAACTTCTGGGTGTCTTACTTGCTGAAGCCTCTGAGATTCTGCTTTCTTCACAAACTGCCAGATGCAGCTCTGAATCCTACTGTTTTCTTGATGCTCAGAGGTGCAATTGATTAGATCCTGAAAACATCTATGGATGTCCTCTAAAAGATAGCGTATACCAGACTCTCACATCTCTTCGGCATGCATGAGGTACCTGCAATGATTTCAATCTTGATTTCCCTACTGAGAATCAAGAAATGTGGATCCCCCAAAGAAAATATTCATTGACTGCATTCAGCACCTTACAAAGCTCTGATAAGAATGAAAATGCAATAGTGAACATTTACTTTCATACCAAGCCATTCGTTCTAGAAGAACCATTTTTCTATACAGAGACAAGAATTATTTAAACAAAATGAAATACAGATGCTTCTGCAATGGAGCACAGCAAATGTATAACTGCACAATAGTTGAGGACAGGCTGTAAGAAAGGATATTATGCCCAGCAGAAAAGTGTTCTCTGATTCATGAATATAGCTTAGTTTTATTCCATTTATCAGCTCTTCATCTCCCTATCTGAGCAGCTGGTGCATGATAGTGAAATTGTGCCTTCACTTTTAACCACAAAGGCACTTCAGTTCCACTCAGAAATGCATTTTATTTTTTTTTTAAAAAAGAAAAAAAAGAGAGAAAACTATATCTTCAAAACCTAGTTTGTATGACAAAATTATTGCTTAATCATGTATTTCGTTGCAAAAGTATTTTCATCATTTAAGTGTTTCTGAGAAGAATCCGCTTTCATTTCAAATATTAGGGTGCAAGAGTATATAAATCTGCATCCGTGCTGTTACTAAGGAGCAGGAAGCACCTGCTTTTAACAGTTTGGGCCGGAGATGAGAAGGTAAAGATCATCCTGGGCTTTAGCAGCTTTTATCCAATCAGAGACCAGGATTTTCTTAGCCCAAGATAATAATTATTATTTAAGCATGACAACCTCAGATAATTTTGCTTCCTTGCACTAAATCTTCCTTGAATCTTGTGATACAGCAGCTCCTGTATCTGGGTCGTTACTCATTGTAATACAGTATAATGCCACTGAAGGATTAAGATCATATTAGCAAATGCATTATGAAGCCACAAGTAATCAAGCTTAATGTAGAGTGAGATTTCGAAGTAGAAAGTATTCAGACTAAGATGTTAGCAGTGTCTTATGGAAATGGTTTAATCTCTAGTTATAAGTAGCTAATATATGCTGAATTTTAACATCAGTGTGCAACTTCGATTAGCATCTCCTAAATACATAATCCCCATAGAAATCCCACTAAAAAATGGGAGCTTAATTGTCGCCTTACAGTCTAGTACCTTTCACCTTCACATAATGCTTCCGTGATGGCTTTTCAAAACAGCAAGGAGAAGAAGAAAGAAGAGAGAAGAAAATCAACCAGAAGAATTTGTCGGCAAGACTCTTTAACATCCATTTCAAAAGTCATAGATTACAATTTAAAATGGAAGTCCCCTTTTGAACAAAGAAGGAAAGGTTAGAAGAAAATACATTTTGAAATTATTGATATATAAAGCCATAGTTGATTGCATCTGTCCTATAGCTCCCCCAAATGCACCAATTGGATATTGCTGAAACCTCATGGAAACAAAAGCAAGAGATTTGACTACAGTGATTCTCATTACTGCTTAGAGTGCAGGTTGATGTGTCTCATATGGCATATCTGCTTTTCTCATTCAGCCTACTTTATGAACTGCGTGTTAGATGGGCTGTATGTGTTCTGCTCAGATAACCTTAGAAACATGTAACAGTCATGCAAATTATAATTCTAGAAAAGGAAATAAAGTCAATTGACCATTGATTGTTCTTTTTTTTTTTATCCTACTCACTCATATAAGCATCCAAGTGTACTGATTGTGAACTCAAAGAATTTCTGTTTCAGTGCACTTTATCTTCACAGGTAATGAAGACAGTGAGTTCAGCTTTAGTGCTTTACATTTTTTTTTTCCTGCAAGGGCTTTTTAAAAATGGTGCAGCAATTATGCTTTTTCTAGCACTGAAGATTCCATTTCTGCAGATATTTACTCAATATTACATCAGAGCAGGAAGCAAATGACCAAAAACACTGATCCAATAAAACAAAAGCTTTAACTTAGCTAGAACAGTAGTGAAGTATCTGAGATGTTGTAATTTATTATTTCAAACAGGCTCATATCCTGATCAGATATTGCTAATCACAGCAGATTCACTTCTCCAGTTTACACGTTGGTCTGGGGAGAGGAGAGGGGGAGCAATATAAATTCCCAGCTCCACCTTCAAGCCCTTTTTGACAACAAACAAATCAGCTCTTTTATTAAATTACCTTCCCTGGGATTCTCAGAGAAATATCCTTCGCTTCCTTCATTCTGTTTTTCAGAGCCAGGATTCTGATGACACTCAGGATCCTCTTTTTATCTCTACAGATTATTTCTTCTTCCTTGATTCTGTATGTCAGTACTGATTCCCAAACATATTTATCTACATTTTGTTAATTGTAATTTAAAATTCTGTTCTAAAGGGTATACATTTAGCTTATAGTAATTTTGAAGGCGAGCAGTTATTTCATTGGGTTGTCACTCCTTCCAGAAATCAAAACCTCCCTGTCATATATAAATAGATTGCTTGATATACATGCAATATCCTGTCGGTGTCATGCACTCTTTTCTTTAATGTGACTGACATAGCACGTAATAAAATGCTCACTTCAATATATGTCTGTTGCATTTTGTCTAATTCTGGGCTTAGTTTAATATTAGTCATGAATATTTCCTACAACTGGATATGAATTTGAATATATAAAAGGCACATTTTATGCTCATGCTGCAGCACTTGCTTCTCCCATATATTTTATTGCTTTCCCTGCTTTCGATGAATTAAGTCATCTGAAGAAAAAAAGAACAAGAAGCAACAGGGACTAGAGCCGTTATCTTTATCCACAAGCCAGGTGTAGCATATAAGAGGGAGAATTGCATTCTTTGCACTTTATTTTCCATAAGTAACTCACAGCAGTTGAGCTGAAGGGATCCATCCTCTCCAGTGGCCACTGCAAGAGGAAATTCCAATATATTAAATCTCAGGCCTCTTTTCACAAAAAAAGATATTTGATCAGAATACATCAGCAATTTTATTTCATATAATTTGTATGGATTGTTTTCCACAAGAGGAAGAGACGGGGTTGACATTTTGTTTCTCTTCTGTCCAGCTGCATACCTAAAGCAATATTTTCTTTGGGTAAAAGGTTATTTCTAATCCAATCCATGCTCTGGATGCTTAGGTGTCCTTATATTTAGGGTGTTCTTTTTTTTGTTGTTTTGTTTTGGGTTTGTTTTTTTTGGCGGGGAGGTTGGTGTGTATGTATGTTTTTTTTTTTCTAATAAGTGGAAATTTCTGCAATGAGCAGAAAAATACCGTGACTTTCAATATCCTTGCCAAGGAACATTCCTAAATATTCTGATAATAATTTCACTGAGATAGCACTTGTGTATACCAATCTACTTCTCATATACATGTAATTGAAAAGTCTCTTTAAAGAATCTGTAAATAGAATGAATCATAGAATGGTTCGGGTTGGAAGGAACCTTAGAGATCATCTTGTTCCAACCCCCCTGCCATGGGCAAGGACACCTCCCACTAGACCAGGCTGCCCAAAGCCCCATCCAGCCTGGCTTTGAATACTTCCAGGGAGGGGGCATCAACGACTTCTCTGGGCAACCTGTTCCAGTGTCTCACCACCCTCACAGTGCACTGATGAAATCTTTGCTTTTTCCTCTGTCTACCCTGTCTTCTTATGTTTAGCTCTACAAGCAGACAATAGGTGAATAGCTATATATATAAAAATATAAAATTATATATATAAATATATATACAATATATACATATTTGAGCTCACTTCCATACGAATATAGAGAACTTGATCAATGAGAAGAATCTAACATTTCCCTGCTGCGTTTTGTATCTCAAAACCCAATCAAATCTTCCTGCCTGATTTTCAAACAGATTGCTTAGGTTGGTGATATTAACTTCTCTCTGAACATCTGTTCTCAGTGCAATCATTTTATTTTACATATATTGAGTGTCATTTTGGCCCTGCTTTCTAGTTGTTTTCTGGAGGCACACATTTAGATTTCCTTTTGGGAAGATTCAGTTGTGCATGTCTAGTGAGGAAAGCTTAATTCTGCCACGTCTGGGATAGAAATAACTTTTTTTGCAGTTGGAGTGTTTTGAGAGATTCTGAAGATGTCCATCTATGGTTTTGATCTCTCAAGATAAGAATGCATTCCACTTTTTCCAAACGATAATTATTGAAATACACATTGTTTTTGAATTAGATACTCATACATCTACTTTTAAAGCTTAGAAGTAAGAATTAAGCAGCATGTTCATTTATAACTTTGTGATATTTTCATCTTACTTATGGCTATTAGGTCATCTGGAACATGTATGAACAGAAAATATTTTAGCTTCTTCATTTTTAAAGACTGAGAAATTAATGTTATAACAGGGAAATGAAGCAATGACTGCAATTTCTGTGGTTCAGTGAGTGAAAAATACTTAAAGTAATAAGGCATTTCTGGCTTGCTATCCCACCTGCTAAGATCTGCACATAACTTCTTGCTTTTAGGAAGCCTATTACACAATTTGTCAATAGATAGTTCTTTTTTTTTTTTTTTCTCAATGCTTGAAACAGAATGGAGTTTCAGATTCTTTTATGAAACTGCCTATACTCTCATTGCCTTACTTGTCATGCAGAAGTACAGTCTGTTCTGCCTACATATTGGGTGACCTTGCCTCCCTATGGATAGAAATGATGGAAAAAATGAACAACTGCCTAAAACAGATTAGATGCCAAACCTAGTTAGATCTTGCCTAATCCTATAAAAGTATGTCAGTTTTGGGCTAACTTGACCTAAGGAAAAATAGAGCTGAAAATACTATCCTAGCTGATTACTTATTCAGCTTGATTATGCTGCAGTCATGGCTTTATTACANGAATACTTCCAGGGAGGGGGCATCAACGACTTCTCTGGGCAACCTGTTCCAGTGTCTCACCACCCTCACAGTGCACTGATGAAATCTTTGCTTTTTCCTCTGTCTACCCTGTCTTCTTATGTTTAGCTCTACAAGCAGACAATAGGTGAATAGCTATATATATAAAAATATAAAATTATATATATAAATATATATACAATATATACATATTTGAGCTCACTTCCATACGAATATAGAGAACTTGATCAATGAGAAGAATCTAACATTTCCCTGCTGCGTTTTGTATCTCAAAACCCAATCAAATCTTCCTGCCTGATTTTCAAACAGATTGCTTAGGTTGGTGATATTAACTTCTCTCTGAACATCTGTTCTCAGTGCAATCATTTTATTTTACATATATTGAGTGTCATTTTGGCCCTGCTTTCTAGTTGTTTTCTGGAGGCACACATTTAGATTTCCTTTTGGGAAGATTCAGTTGTGCATGTCTAGTGAGGAAAGCTTAATTCTGCCACGTCTGGGATAGAAATAACTTTTTTTGCAGTTGGAGTGTTTTGAGAGATTCTGAAGATGTCCATCTATGGTTTTGATCTCTCAAGATAAGAATGCATTCCACTTTTTCCAAACGATAATTATTGAAATACACATTGTTTTTGAATTAGATACTCATACATCTACTTTTAAAGCTTAGAAGTAAGAATTAAGCAGCATGTTCATTTATAACTTTGTGATATTTTCATCTTACTTATGGCTATTAGGTCATCTGGAACATGTATGAACAGAAAATATTTTAGCTTCTTCATTTTTAAAGACTGAGAAATTAATGTTATAACAGGGAAATGAAGCAATGACTGCAATTTCTGTGGTTCAGTGAGTGAAAAATACTTAAAGTAATAAGGCATTTCTGGCTTGCTATCCCACCTGCTAAGATCTGCACATAACTTCTTGCTTTTAGGAAGCCTATTACACAATTTGACAATAGATAGTTCTTTTTTTTTTTTTTTCTCAATGCTTGAAACAGAATGGAGTTTCAGATTCTTTTATGAAACTGCCTATACTCTCATTGCCTTACTTGTCATGCAGAAGTACAGTCTGTTCTGCCTACATATTGGGTGACCTTGCCTCCCTATGGATAGAAATGATGGAAAAAATGAACAACTGCCTAAAACAGATTAGATGCCAAACCTAGTTAGATCTTGCCTAATCCTATAAAAGTATGTCAGTTTTGGGCTAACTTGACCTAAGGAAAAATAGAGCTGAAAATACTATCCTAGCTGATTACTTATTCAGCTTGATTATGCTGCAGTCATGGCTTTATTACATCAGACAAAGTGTCATCATCCAATTTTAGCCCACTTTCCGTCACCCTATGTAAGGCATCCATACTGCATGTTATACTGTACTTTTATTCAACAATGCAACCAACCTAAAGCAGATTAATTGCCAAAACAGAATGGTGAAATCTGAATAGAAATTAGTTCCTAGTTAGATGAAGCTTTTGTAATAGTGTCCCACATTGTTCTTGCTGAGTGATTCTGACATGCTTAAGAAGTTTTATGGCACTAATGACGCTATTGCAATTGTTCTGCAAATCCTGAGTTACTTTTTTGCTATTGTCTCAACACCAATGCCTTTTATACATAATTATTGTCAAAATTCGTCTGTCAAGATAAATAATTTTAAATCATTCTTTCTTTCTTTCTTTTAGAAGAAGAAAAACGATCAAATATGTGTGTGTACAGTAAAAAAATGGAAGAACCTTTGAAGGAAGGTTTCTTTTTCTAGCAGTAGAACATATTGGACATTACAAGCTGGATTCTGTGTTATTTTGGTGAATACTATAAAACAGTCAAATTAGCTAACCCAAAGGGAATGAAAAAGGTGTTTAGAACTAGTGACAGTACTTCAAAAAATGAGGCTGGGTCAAGCACTGTATGAGCACTAAAGCGCGTATGGAGTATAATAAAGCAACTTGTTTTTTTGAATAGCTGGGCACAGTGTAGGTAAGCCTATTGTTCCCCAAAGGCTGCTTGCAGTTACTGTTAACGCACTTCTGTGCTTTTACCAGAGCCTTCAGTAGCTGTGACAGTGCTTGCAAATGTGATGCTCATGACAAGTCTGTCTGCTTCTAAAGCATGTGAAGAAAGCTGAACACTTTTAATAATACTAATGGAGAGATTATCTTTAGCTTCTGATTTTTTTTCCTTTTGAAAATAAAAGTGGGAGGTTTGTTTTAACACTCTGCCCTTTTCAGAAAGGTTGTAAGAAGCAATTGAGCCCCCTCTGCAGAAAGCATCCTTTTTCAAGTTTTCCACTTAATTAAAATACCACATTTTATCTCACAAGAAGTGAATTCTTCACCACTACCTTTTAGAGAAACAAAAAAATAAGTAGCAGCAATCCTCTGTCAGTATAAAAGTGTTTCTGTTAGTTTGTATGCACAAAAGGATAATTATATAATTTTAAAGTCCCCATTAAAGAACCAAAAACTGTTCCACGGCTTCCTTATTAAAGATATCTGAATACTGCAGATAGCATTAAAGGCTACAACAGTAGCCAATTAGACTACATTAATATGTAAATTTCTACTAAAAAGAATGTGTAAAATGTTTTGAGATTATTTAGGAGTGTAAAAGAAAGACCTAAAGACAGGCTAAAATAATGCTATTACGCACATACAGATGCTAGTATGTATGTTGGCTCTTAAGCATTATCAACACTCATTTTTTCTGTTAAATACAAAAAATAGGGTAATCAAGATCTTCTGATTTATTTTTTTTAAAGGCTAAGAAGTCATTTTGAACAAAAATTATTCAGTTGATACTCCAAAGTGGTAAGGATTTCACAGAGATTGAGCAGATGCATTATGGATCACATTTTCCAGACATCTCCTAATGCTTTGGTAGACAACAATCCTGCAAAATGCATAACAGAGCATGGTTACCCACTCCCTACTATGTAATACAGGTCAATTTGCACGTGCTCTTTCCTGTATTTTGCACTTCTCTGCAATGTTGTAACCCTTATACATATTCAGTTTAACTAACTATTCC
This sequence comes from Penelope pileata, assembly GCA_013396635.1. NCBI lineage: Eukaryota > Metazoa > Chordata > Aves > Galliformes > Cracidae > Penelope > Penelope pileata. Next base: position 31,199 of record WBMW01002965.1, read on the forward strand.
AAATTTTGGTCAAATTTTATCCAGTCTATCAGATATAAAAACAAAATTTCCATTTTACTCATGTAATGTAATTATGCTGGAAAGTAACATATAGGGATGTTAAACAATTTTTAATAGATTTACATTAAATATTGAACACCAGTTGTGTGTGTGTGTGTGCATATATCTGTGCCTATGTGTTTATGCTCTTTTTGTGTTTTTCCATCGAGTTCAGTGCTCTCATCTTTAAAACTAAGCCCCACCGGGCTCTGTGCTATGCTCTGCAATGTACAATCCAGCACAACTTATCACACTGTGACAGCTAATATTTAAAAAACACGTGTATTTTGAGGTTTGATAACTGCTATCAATCTCGATAATGGGTATAGAAACCAAAATTCTGACAGATACCTAGTAGAAGGAACATCCACTGTGAACAGCTAATGCTGAAGAAAATGAAGAGAGTCAAATAGTTCATATATTTAATTAAAGATAAAGCAAATAAGTAATACAGGAAAAGCAATTAAAGATATCTACTGAGGTTTGCAAATGCAGAAAGACTGTAAGCCTACCAAGGCCACCTAGATGGTTTTAATTGGACATTTTGCTACTGAAGGTTTGGAGTCTGACCTTATGGATTTTTTATTATGATTATTATGATTTTTAATATATATTTTTTTGATGGTTAGATTTTCAGAACTCCCAGTGCAGTTCTGCACAGCACCTTACTTTCAAAGAAGCTGCCAGCAAGGAATAGAGCGAAATGTGTAAATGCAGGGCTTTGATGCTTCAAAAAGGCACACTTAAGAGAGAGTTAATCAAGTTAGCGTGACCTCCAAAAGCAAAATTGCAGCACAAAGCATAATGGGTAATGCTATGTAAATTGCTATGTATGCAACTGGGATGTTATTATAGCAAGACCAAAAGGTGCTAGCTAATGACCTTTGCATTTGATCTCTGGTTTTCCTAGCAGCTGACAATGTCTTTGAGACAATAGTTGAAGCCCACTGATGAGTATGGAGAAGGATGGGACACCTGTCTACAGCTGCTCTTGCAGCCTCAGTGGACCAGATCTAGGTGCTGCTGACAAATGGAAGCACTGCTGTAAAATGGTCTCTTAAATCAGCACTCCATTAACTGCAGTGGCTATATTATTATTATTAGAAATTACTTATTCATTCAAGAATCCATATTCTCCTCTATGAACTTTAATTTTTCAAAATGAACACGTATTTACATGCCATGCAATTTAGAGAAAAAAATTATTTATTCCATTTTTCTGCTTTGCATTTTTTAAGTCCAGAAAAATTATTTAAACCGCTAATTAATCCAAAAAATTTGATGTTATTTCACATTGAACCAGCTATTTCAGACCTTTGAGTACTTCTGCAGTTCTTTTACAGAGTACACATTTGTTAAGAAATGAAAAGGGAAAATATTGTGTATTTTCACTCTGCATTTTTTGTAAAATGTACTAGATAAAATTTTCTAGACTACATCAAACCAAAAAGTTCTAAGATACTTTCTATTTGATGAATATTTTTGACAAAGGAAAGTTTATAATGTTAATATGCTTTCAATAACTTTCCTTTTTATTTATAAAACTTGATGAAGAAGTTCCACTTTGCTTCCTATGTACTACTTTCAGACTACTTCTACAATGTCCTTTATTTCCCTCCAAAGACTTTCTTTAAGCACATTAAATATTTTATTGTTCTCTCACCTCATTATTTTCAATTTGGCTTTGGAGGCAAAAATAATTACTTCATACACAAATATATATAATAAGAGATAGTAGGAATTTAAGAATATTGTTAATATGATTTAGTATATGTTATCAAAGAAACTTGCAATTATAATTATGAATTTTGTACATAGGTTACAATAACAATTTTTTATGCACTTCAACATAGATATTCCCTTTGAGAGCTATGATGCAGGGGCCCCATTCTGCTCCCATTTAAAGAAATTGCCTCAAAAAGGAACATGATTTGATCTTATAGGGTGTAATATCATAGGTGAAGGATTTCATTTTTAGTCTCTGTGTTGACTTATATTATGTATGCAAGCCTGGATTTATTTTATATCTCACTATTGGTTTAGCTCATGACAAAATGAATTAAACAACAAATAGGTTACAGATATTTCCCTTGGGATGAGGTTACTTGATCTTTTTTTCTATTTTCCACATAATATTGAAATCAACATCTCCCGAAACTTATGATAGATGCATTGTTTGCTTCACTATTTTTTTTCAAGAAATAGAGTATGTAGCAAAGTAATGTAAAAGATGCACACCTCTTAATTAAAGATATTTACACATTACAATTTTACTGAAGTATTTTTACCACATTTTAGGTAATATAACAGAAGTATTTGTATAGCCCTGATAATCCTCCTGCACACAGTCTGAGAGAGACTGTAACAAAGGAATAGCAATACAAAACAGAACAATTCTGCTTGATTTTCCATTGCAGTCATTTTAACAGGGACAGGGAATATTTTACAGTTGTGCGCAGATGAAGGTTGCTTGCATTCCCTAGCATTAAATTGTGGTAGAAAATGAAAAACCTAATAGCATTTTGATGTATTCCAGTTAGGTTTTCCATTAAGAGAAAAAGGTGATATGTTCACACCATTTGTCAGGAAAAGAAGAAATGAAGAAAATGTTGACAATTTCATTACACTCTGGTTATGGGGTGATCTGAACTTACCTATTACAAGATAAAAAAAAAAAAAAGACTACTCAAGTTATTATTAGTTGAAAACATTACTGTTTATAGTTATTTTAACTTCTGCTACAACTGTACCTTTCATATAACAGTGTAAGCTGCAGATTATGAGATTTCATATCATTCACAGCATTGCTGAAAAAACTTGAATTCCTTTGAATGACAAAGCATCAAACCAGTCTCACACTGTTGAAGAGTTCTCTGATAAATCTAGTCCTTAAAAGATGTAACAGATAGTATAAAAACTACTACTAAGTCTACTGCTCTTTTTTCAGCTATATATTTATTCAAAAAATATTTTTCCTCTCCTCTCCTCTCCTCTCCTCTCCTCTCCTNTTTCTGCTGAGAATTTTTCCCCAGAGGAAACAGTGGTTGAACATTTCACATCAAAGTCAAAGAACAAAATGTGTATTTACAGGGTGCAAGGGAGTTAAGCTGTAGGTTCAATCTGCTCAACTGGAAAAGCTATGTTGTACAGTGTATTTTTAATTAAGTTTTATTATTGTTTCCACAGATCTTTATATTATAAATAATGAAATTAAGAATGGATATTTGGGTGGAGAGGTGATTATAACTGTGCTCCATGGGATTTCTGTAATTATGTATCAGTAGTTGCTCTAAAAGAAAATAAATTTGGGATACAAGCATGTAAGAAGATCAGCACAATGCATACTTTCATTTCTTCCCTGAAGCATACCCAAACAAGCCACACAATCAAAGAAAGGAAATGACACTGTAGTGAATTCTTTACCAATTTCTGAATTCACCTGTTCTAAGTCTAAAATGTACTCAAGTGTTTGTCTAATGATGTGTCACAAAAAATCATGCTAAACACAGCACTTCCAATTTTACTTTTAAAATTGGTGCATGTTACCCCGCTCTTGTCCTATGCATATATATAGGTATGTATGAAGGCACTGAACCTCCTGCTCCACAGACTTCACATCTGCCTCCATGTTGTGGACCTGTACTAGATCATGGCCTTTGCTCAAGAAATATTACAAGAATATTTTCAGTGTAGAAAGCAGAATCATGCAAAATGCCTTCGATTCTTCCCACACACTTCAGTCCACTCATTACAGAAAACAAAGAAGCAAACAAACAGAGAGGTACTCATCTCTACTCTTCTCAGAAGTCTACATAACGACTGTATTTATCACTACCAGTTAATTTGGGCCATCTCTTTTCTCTCCCCTCCCTGCCTTTCTCTGAGAACAAGGTCCATTTGAGAGGGGTTTTCGAAGTTCTACCCTTTAAAAAGTACGTCTCTCATCTTGTTTTATCAATATGAGGTCATGGATAAAGCAAAATCAACTGAAATCAATGACAATGTAGGCCCACAAAATTAAGTGTAGTGACTATTTCTTCATAGTTGTTTATGTGAACAATTAGTACCTTTACTTTGCTAGGTATGCATAGATGTCAATGTCCAAATTCTCCAGAAGTCAATGATGTGTGGGAGGACTTCATATGTTATCTTTTGGCTTTGTATCAAGTTCTGGCATAAGTTAAATGCATGTTAAGCAGAAAATGGGAGGACTGTATGCATGTTTGTTTCCCCTATTCCTATACACATTTATGAGTAAAGTTAAGGTGTAGCTACACCCCAAATATTTATTTTCTTGCTGTAGTCTTTCATTTCAGAACCAAGCTATCCACAATGCACCATTTGATGAGATAAAATAATAAAATTATTCACCCCTAATAATTGTCTTTTCTAATTGTTTATTGCTTACTGGACGTAATTATACTTGGGTACAGCTCAAAAAAAATGTGTAAACTGTCAATGAGAACAAATGATGCTGTTCAGTGACTATACATCTTTGGTTTGACAAGAAGGAGGAAAGGGGAGTTGTATATGAAAGTTATGGACCTAGAGGCAGGCATACTATAACAAAGAAACAGCAGAAAGCACTTGTCATATCATGCTACTAATCCTTTAAGCGTTAAATATAGGTTGCTAAAGCAGACAGCAAAAATCTGCATTACTAAACTCTTTCATGAATTTCTACAGCTGTAGGTGGAATCAGTTGGAGCAGTCATTGTATAATAAAACAGATATGATTAATAATGCAAGAAAATAATTTATAGGTAACTCCTCAGACATATGCATACGGATTGACATTCAGTCTATCTGTGAAAAGATTGTGAGTCCTTGGAAAACTAAAAAAAAATATGGTACAAAAGTCTTTTCATTTTCTTTTGTGGAGTAGAAATGATACAGCAAGAAATTCCAAATATCAGTGTTTCTGTCTTTCTGTCTTCATAAAATCAGTCTTCATATTAATTTAAAAAAAAAAAAAAGCATAATTAACTTGAAGTTAGGCAGTTTTTTATAAAAATGTCTATCACAAAGCAATATCCTTACATATTTTCCTTCCTAAGGGAATCCTCTATGATACTACTAATAAAAAATAATTAAGAAAATGGTAAAGTAACAGAATCAATAGTTATCCAATACTAGTGTTATTGTTGCATGGTTAGTTTCTGTCCCTCATTCTGCCCTTCTCATGGAAGTACGTATTACATTACAGTCTTTAATTATACTCACATTCACATACTTATCTTTTTACAGACTCTTTTTGCCTCACTCATAGATCAGGACCAGACTTTAAGGATGAATCCAGATTATGCTGTAAGTAAGCACTGAGGAACAGGACAGATCTACGGAAGGAAGCTAATAGTCTTTGGTGAAGGTAGTTGAATGTTTGGATAATTATATTCTATATTTGGCAGTGACTGCTATGGGAAAGCTATACAAAATCTCTCTCCTCTTCATTTTACTCCAAACCCTAGTTCCAGTACTCCAGGGTTTTGTTTTCCTGGACTGTTGCCCTTTCTTGGCTCTTCCAATATATTTTTTTCATTTTGTGTTATCATCCTCAAATCTCATTATCTCAATCTGTCCTTCTTATCCTTCAACAATCCGCAACTTCTGACTGTTTTTCTTGCTGTTTTCCTAGTGAGGTTCTTCTCTTTTTCAAGTTTCTGGAAAGCTAGCACAGTAGAAATATGAAGAGATGGTCTTTCTGCCCTTACTTCCAAGCCCCAGTAGTGCAGTAGCTGATGGCAGTCAGAAGCAAGTTATAAGGACATTTCTATTCAGACCTACAGTTCCTATGTAGAGTCTGACCATTACAGAGTCTAACAAGCCCTGTTGATCACGTGTTAAGTGAGTTTTGCATGGCTTCACAAAAGACATACTCTTTACGGAAAATCATCTTGAGCTAAATTTCAATCCCTTTCTCAAAAACATATATACCACAGATATTCTTAGTGTAAAAACTGCAGATTTTTTTAAATGTGAATCTCCCGTATTTTCCCCAGTTTTATTTTCAGCAACACTAAGACAGCTTTTGCTATATGTTTAATATAAACTGAATGCAAAACCAGACATCTGGTAAAAAAAAAAATAATAATTATCCTGTGAGTTAATGTTTGGCAAAGTTCTGTCTAGCTGAAAATAGTACATTTAATGGTAGCTTTTTCCTCCCTATCAGTTTGACAGGCCCTGTACAACCTTTCCACATATTCTGCCCGGAGTGTCAGACCTCTTTCTGTGTACCTATACTAGGAGACTTTTTCAGAAAGTGCAAATTGGCCTGTTCTTTGACAAAGTGTTTTTGTCTCTTGTTATTTCCCCTCTTCCCTTTTGATGATTTTGGCTGTCCTTCCTCTCCACTGAGGCCCAGTGGACATGTCTTCTGATGGAGTGCTTAAATGAGTCTTCTCTTAGAAGATGCTTTAACTGAAAAACAGCCTTATGACAAATACACCAGTGGTTAAGAAGCAATTTAGTATAACTTTACGTGCCTTTTAATGGATTTGACAATTTAAACTAAAGCACGAAAATGATCCTCAATGATATTGCAGAAATTAACACCTAAAAGCCCCTTTTCCTGTATGCCCTTTTATTTTTTCCCTCTGCTTAATTTTTCCCTTTTTGTAATTCTTAATCTTTGGCATTAAAAATGAGAAATTCTAGACATTTTTTTTTTAATTAATTAGAGCATCCTGGACATTCTTTCTTTACTATCTTGGTCCTCTTGTAGAAAAACTTTCTAATATCTGTCGTAGTCAGTTGTAGGTTAGTATTCCACTATAGCACCCCACTGTGTATCCTAACTGCATCTGACTACCTCAAAAAGAAAAAGCAATGCACCTATAACTAATGGATTCCTTTTCTTTTGCTCTCTTGAGACAAGCAGGACAGCTGCCATTGTGTTTCATACTTCTGAGTTTGTTCTTTCTTTTTATGTGTTTGTGGGTCAATGCCAAGTTAACGAGTTCACACGGTACTGTACTCAAAATGCAGGTACATTTATAATGCTACTGTTGAGCTCGGACCTTCTGACACATGGTCTGGATAAGTGTCTGATGATTCTTTGATATTTGTCTTGATAAGCAAGCATAGCTGTAGTAATCGGTCTTCTTTTTACTTGTAGGTTCTAATTCCTTGAGACAACGATGAGCCAGGATAAGGCATGCTATGTATATTTGTTCATAGAGTATCAAGACTACCAGTTCAGGCCCTAGGCCTGTACTTGAATTTCTCCTGAGGTCAGTGAAACCCACTAAAATGCTTCAGATTGAAGCTTAATAAGATCCTAAGTTTTAGAAAAGATACCACTTTTTTAGTATGCATCCCAAAGAGCTTGTTAAAATCTTTTCTCTAAATGGATACTTTAATCAGAAAAATAAATATTTTGTCGTCTACTGTAAGATGCAAGTAATAAAATAGGAAGAAATCTGATTTCTAAAAAACTTCGGACTACAGTATAACAGCAAATCTTTTCCTCATTCTCCACTGTATTTTCCTTATCTCTTACAAATAGAAGGCAAAGCGAACTTCGTGTATGTATATTTTAAGGCACTGTATGGCAACCTGAAATACGTTCACCCACTTTCATTTATGAAAAATGACTATGCAGTGTCTTAATGCTTCTTTTTAGGGAACCATTTGGATTATTAGCTCATACTTAGCATTCTATCTGCCATGTACACCTCAGCATCAACTAATCAGACATTATTCTTCAACACTGAATTGCCTGTAGCACTTCACTTCAGCAGGCAAACTGACTCACGCTGACAGGAAACAATATGAGGCTTTCCCCGAAGGAACCATCCCATAATATCAATAAGGGTATGTAGTCATTAGCTAGTCAGGGAACATCTAACAATTACATTAGTCAAAGCACTTTACAGCATTTAGTTTTGTGAAGAACTTGAGATTCCAGCTCTGAAGCTGTGCTGTGCATAAACACCAAGCACAACAGGTCTGTTCTGTTGTAAACAAAACTAATTCTGGGAAAATCAGGTCAGCTAACAAATTAAACATATTTTTATGACTTCTTACATACATTTGCTTCTTAAAAAAAGGTATTTCAGTGTAGTTTTTACTTTTCTTAATTCTAAGGCAAAAATTGATTCCTAATGATAGAGGAATAAAGCCTGAGCAGGGATGGAAAAGACTATTTGCATAAAAAAGAATAAAAAGTGACAGAGCTTCACAAACACATTACTTTGCAGTAAGAATACTCACTTCCATGCTGAAAGCTCAGTGAATTAATAAAGGACAATGTTCTTATACAAAACAGTCTGAGAATATTTATATATGGACATTAATATTTAAATCTCAATAGCAACATCTATTATTAAGCATTTCTCCTCTTTCTGATAGAGGCTTCATGCCATTGCAAAAGAGAATAACATGATCTCAGGTCTTCATTTGGCTTACAGCAATTCAATACACCTTGGCATGAAGCCACATGCCCTTAGGAGCTTTAACCACCACAAAATGTTGAAGTACCTCTTACCAACATCTCTGAATCTGTTCTCTGCTCTCTTACATCTATTCCCCAGATTGCAGAGGTCTCACTCCTGCTACCTTGCTATATGACATAGTGAATGCTGTTTAAAGCTCAGGGTGAGACCCATGGCTGAGAGTGGACAAAATAATTTATTTGGGACCAAGAAAGATCTTTCACTGGAGTCATACTCAGGCTGTGGAAATAATCACCAAGGAACAAAAAGACCATCACAGACCATGTCACATTCTACACCAAGTACAAGAAATTATGGTAAACTTTTGACTTTGCTTTCCTTAGCATAAACACATAGCAGAGTTAACTAAAAAGAAAGCTCTCTAAAACCCTAACAAAATTTTTATCAGTTCTGGCTATTAATAAGTGCTATGTTAGTACTAGTTCAGTGCTACAGATATCTACAAATGAACTCTTCTATATTTCATTTCTGCTTGTTCTGCAACAAAATATTTTGACAATATAAAGCATTAGCCCTCAGCATTAATCCTCTAGGAGATTAATGACTTGAATTCTTCTACGTATTTGCAAACTGGTTAATTCCAAGTCTGATAACTTTTAGACAATCTTTTAAGTAACTCACAGAACATTAGATAAAAAGACGGATTAGATCATTAAAATAAACACCACTACCACCCCCAACAACAACCATAATAATATCCAAAATCTTCTCTAGCTTCTCAATTTATTACTGAGTAGTTAAATAAAATGTCTCCATGACCATACTGTCAATACTCAGCCTCATGTAAAACTTTCATCCAGTTGGTTTTTTGTTTGTTTTAGGGTTAGGTGAGGGAGGAGATATCAAAGATAGCTCTTTTTTTCTTGATTTGCCAGTCTTCAGCTGTATTTGTGCTAATTTTTTTTGCCCTTCTATCCTTTGCATTTCTTATTTTCTTATTTTTCCATCTGAATTTATAAACGGAATTCATGCATTTTAGTGATAGAAATGTTGGCTGGTCCTCAGGTCAATTTTGTATAAAAATTCTTTCCATTTACGTTTTGAATGATTTGAACTTTTCTTCCAGAAGAAAAATACATGTATTTCATTTATTTCTTACAAAAAAAGAGTGAATAGTAAGTTAAGTAATAATAATAAAACCTTTACCATCTTGTTTCTAGATTTACCATTCACATATGTACATCCTAACTAAAAAAAAAAAAAAAAAATCAATATATGCTGTTTTTCAAAGAATGCTGAAATTCATCAATGCTCAGCAAGTTTATGTCCATTATGAATAGGCTGATGAACAAAGGTCTAAGTTGTGCTCTGAAGTGCTGTTTCTTAAAATTTGCAACATAAAATTAAGCTTTCAGTTTCTACAGAATCTTCTTATTCTACCACCACCATGTGAGAAGGCAACTGGTGAGACCAACTGATCCTGACCTGTGGATTTTTTTTCCTTTTTCTAGGGCAATCACTGCAGCACATTTCAAGAGGAAAAAATGAATATACTTATTTCTTTTTGTAATAAAGACATGTTCTAATTGAATGACTGTGTGAAAATAGCTCCTTAAAATTCTATGATATATATCCTCTTTCTGTTCAAAGGAATATTCATTCTCATTTCTGTTACACTCAGTGAAAACATAGATATTGACTAAGTTAAAAATTTCCATGTCCATTTTGATTGTCTAGGTATCACCTCATGTTTTGGATTTGGATTTTTTGTTATCTGGGTCACAGCGAAAGGCTCGTCTGCACCCAGAGGAGAAGAGGGATAATGAATCTCATCCAGTATCCAATACTGTACAAAGGAGAAAAAAAAAGTGCACTCTGCAGATTAAAATGAAATATGCAAGAATACCCTGGAAATGATGTGTTCAGTCTTTATGTATGAATTAAAGCCTTCATTTTCTAATAGCTTATTCTAATTTCCCTGTGTGGTTAGTACGGTAGACCTTAAGCTCAAGAAATGATTAAGAAAAAAAAATCTCTTTTGCTTTAGGATGTAATCCTTCCATTTGCAGATACCAATAGATTGGTCAAGTGGCAAAGACTAGAGAAGCTATAAAAAGACTACAGAAGGCTATACAAAGAGTATGTAAGGGGGTTTCATTTCTCCACAGGTCTGTGAAATCATACCTGAATTTTTAGTGAAATTCTATCATTACATGTTTTGAGTATTATTTTATGTCCACATCTGAATGTCATCCTTTTGAAAGGAGATGATAGAAATATGTCTGTGCATCTGAATCACAGACCATGTGCCACGATTACAATGATCACTAAAATTAAAAAAAAATCCTACCTTTTTTGTTGAATCTCTAAAGAAGGGAATGCTTATTTAGAAATTAAATATGTAGCTTTCATCAAGCTCACATAAGAGAAGAACAAAAATTATCTTGCTTTAATTGAAAATCTATATTTGTGCAAATTAAATGTATTATAAATAATAAGTATTATAAATTATTATAAGTATTATAAAATAATATTTTAAATGATGCAGAAATAACAAGAAATATAAATGAAATACATCATTTTAAACATTCATTTTAGGTAGGAAGATAAAATAAGCAATGAATGGATCATCTTAGCTACAGTTTTCAGGCAGTAGCACTGAAATTTTCCCAGGTGTTTCCCATTTGTGTATTGAACTTTATTTTAAGCTAAGAAAGAGAGGTTTCTTGTCATCAGTATTGCACAGCTATGTTATTATGAAAATGCTCTGAAAGGTGCTTCCTCATGTAAGCGTGTAAGTGGATTGTGCAGGAGCACGACATTTGAAATCATCAACAAGCTGACTAAAACAACTTATGGAGGGCCTGTTAACAAACAGCTTGCCTGGGAATGTCCCAAATTTATTTTCATTAATAAAAGTAAATCCTAATGCACCAGAAGAACTTCAATCTTTTTATACTTGGTTTTGTGGTTTAACAGAGATACAGACAGACAGACTTTTAAATGTCAATGAGTTTTGCTCAAAATCTGCACAGCAACAGCTTTTGAGCTGTTCTGCCTTATTTTTGTCCTAGTAGCAGTTCCTTTGAAGTCATCAAGAGCCTGTGTTCACAATATAACAGGAAAGTTTGTATTAGGTTTTTAAAACTTGTAACATTTTATACCATTGGGGTCATCTGTGCTTTTAGGCAGCTAAGGCTGGAAGAGAAATGGTGGTATGAGAAATTGCACTGTTTTCTGCAGTATTGTTCATCAAGTGAACCCACAATTGAGATTCACAGATTTCAAGGGCTTAAGAGTCCATTACTATCTTCTAGCTTGACCTCTTTGTATAGCATGAGGGAGAGAATGCCACACAATAATTTCCAAATCAAACCCATAACTTCAGTTTGAGATACTGTATATCTTCCAAAAAGACACGCAGTCTTAATTTACTGATTTCAGGTGTTAGAAAATCCATTACTTTCATAGTTAAATTGTTCAAATGCTTCATTACTTTCACTTGTAAAAATGTGCCTTTTACTTCTCAGCTGAATTTGCTTAACTTCAGCCTACTGCCACTGAGAGCACAAAAAAATAAAAAATAAAAACGTTTTTTTCTTCTAAATCAGATTTGGTAATACAGCAAATATCTGTTTTCCTAGGACACTGTGATGAAGACTCATCTTGACCTTTTGAAAAACTAAATTGACTAAGTCCTTTGTCTGTTTAGCTTGAATCATTCTAATAGTTTTTACTCAATTTTTGAAATTATCATAGACCAATAATCTAAATATGGAGTTGTTACTTCCATTTGGAAATGTAGTGCTACCTTTTATTCTCAATCATATTCTTGGGTTCACGTATTCAAGGATCACTTTCCCAATCAAAAAGTAAGAGACTGGGATTGTCTTGTAGCAAATACCTTCCATAATGTCACCTTCTAGGTGTGACCTACATACCTCATTCCTAGAAGTCATGTTACTAATGTGCAGTACACAAAAAATTCCACCTTACATATCTCATGAGATTGATTTCATCTTTAGATTTCACTTTATTCTTGAGAAGATTGTGGAACAGATCCTCCTGGAAGCTGTATTAAGACATATGCAAGATGAAGTGATTCTTGGCAGCCAGCATAGCTTCACCAATAGCAGATTGTGCTTGACCAGTCTAGTGGCCAGCTGCAATGGAGTGGTGGTATTGGTGGACAAAGAAAGAGCAACTAACGTCATCTAGCTAGATTTCTGCAAAGCCTTTGACGAGGTTCCACACCACATTCTTATTATCTCTAAATTGGAGAGAGATGGATTTGAAGTGCGGATAAAGAATTGGTTGACAGGTCGCAGCTAGGATGTTGTGGTCAACTGCTTTATGTCCAGGTGGAAGCTGGTCATGAGTGGTGTCCCCTAGGAATCCGTCTTGGGCCTGGTGCTCTTTAACATAAACAGTAGGACATACAAACAGTGATGTAAACAATGGGATTGGGTGCACCTTCAGCAAGTCTGTGGATGACACTAAGCTGAGTGGTGCAGAAGGAAGAGATGCCATCCAAAGTGATCTGGACAAGCTTGAAAAGTGGGCCCATGTGAACCTAATGAGGCTCAACAACGCCAAATACAAGGTGTTGCACTGGGGACATGGCAATCCTAGGTATCTGTGCAGAAGAACTTACTGTCCTGCAGAGAAGCACTTGGGGGTCCTTGTGGATAAGGATCTTGACAGGAACCAACAGTGTGCACTTGCAGCCTGGAAGGCCAACTGTGTCCTGGGCTGCATCAAAAGCGGGGTGGCCAGCAGGGAGGTGAAGGTGATTGTGCCCCTCTGCTCTTCCCTCTTGGGGACCCATGGGAGTACTACATCCAGGTCTGGGGCCCCCAGCACAGGAAACAGGTGGAGCTGTTGGAGAAGGTCCAAGAAGAGGACCACAGAGAGGTCTTGCACATCTCTCCTACAAAGGCAGGCTGAGGGATCTGTGTATGTTCTGCCTGGAGAAGAGAAGGTTTCAGAGATACTTCTTTGCTACCTTCCAGTATTCAAAAGAAGCTTACAATCAGGAGGGAAATGGACTTTTTACATGGTCTAATGTAAAAGAGAGAATGGTTTTAAACTAAAAGAAATGAGATTTAGATTAGATATTTGGGGGAAATTTTTCAGTCAGAGAATGGTGAGGCACTGGAATAGGTTGCCCAGAGAAGCTGTATCTGCCCCATCCCTGGAGGCGTTTAAGGCCAGNTCAGAGATACTTCTTTGCTACCTTCCAGTATTCAAAAGAAGCTTACAATCAGGAGGGAAATGGACTTTTTACATGGTCTAATGTAAAAGAGAGAATGGTTTTAAACTAAAAGAAATGAGATTTAGATTAGATATTTGGGGGAAATTTTTCAGTCAGAGAATGGTGAGGCACTGGAATAGGTTGCCCAGAGAAGCTGTATCTGCCCCATCCCTGGAGGCGTTTAAGGCCAGGTTAGATGGGGCCCTGGGCAACTCAATCTAGTGCCTGATCTAGTGGCTGGCAACTCTGCCTATGGCAGCAGGGTTGGAACTAGATGATCTTAAAGGTCCCTTTCAACCCAAGGTATTCTATGGTAATATGATTTTTCACTTCTTTTAAAACGTGTGCACCCTTTGTAACTGTATTGCACAGAACAGTCCAGAAGTGCACTTATTTAGTATGCCACCAAGACAGCCTACTGAAAGCAGCTATTTAAACTTATTTTAAAAAAAATAATAAACGTCTACATTTGTAATCCACTAGATTCTCATTTTTTCTGTCCGATGTAGATCATTCTGACTTTTTTTTTTTCCTGTAGAACATGGAAATAGAGAGACTATTGTCCTATCCTATGAATGCCATAGAAGTATCATTCTTTAAGCCTGTAACTTGGCCATCCTCACAGCAACACTCTGTTACCTAAAGTATTGATCAGAAGCATTTTTTTTTTTCAAATTCAGAGTCCTGAACTCTGAGTCAGGACTAAATACCTAAAAAGTATTTAACAAGAGTTAAAGATAACACTCTTTATCTCTAATTTGTTTTTTAGTCTGATGATCACCAAGTCTTACCCAAGGTCATAAACTATCTGTAGTCTAAATTGATTATCCCATGTCAGAAGACATGCAGTCAATGAACTAGCCCTTTTTCTAAATCATAAGACTAAGCTGTGCCCTTGATATATACAAATATTGTCAGAGACACCACCTGGAATTCTACTAGCAGTTTGAGGGATCAGTTAGGCCCCAGATTGGTAACAATACACTTTGAAACAAGACTTGTTTGTTTTCTTCATAAAAATAAGCGTAATGATTAGGATCATATTTGATCAAGGTTATATTAAATATGCCAAATGGCACAGTATACATTGCAGAAATGAGTATGTGTTGATGTTCATCTGTTCACAATGCATAGTGATAATTCTCTGTGAGTTACAAAGAAATATTAAATAATATCTTTTTTGGAAGTGCCATGCATTGGAAAAAGGTTCAGGGTCCTGGATTCTTTAATATACTAACTTTTTTTTTTAATAAAGTCATCAAGTGACAAAGTACAACTCAGCTATAAATCACAGCTATAATGCTCAATTTGTGTTAAAATTTGAAATCTCAGTCTGAAAGCTGAAATGTTCTCCAAACCACAAAATCCCAATTTAAAGATCTACCTCACTGAGATGATCTATTAAAGTAATAAGACCTGACACTGCTAAAATCGCCACTGCACGCCAATATACACTACCTATACTGTGGGTTATTATACGTCTGATATGGCTGGATATGCTTATGCAACAAGATCCTCATGTTCGAGAGATCCACTGATGACGAAATCACCTGACCTGCTCATCTCTGACTGTGTGGTTACTGTGTGGTTTGATGTGTTTCAGTTTATTTAGATGAGTTCAAGGATGCATGAATACTGCAAAACAGCTATCTATTGTGGAGTCAACACTTAATCACACGTCATGAGTTTTTCTCTACATAGAGAAGAAAATATTTAAAATAAAAGCAACAAGCAACACAAATAATAAAACAGAGTAAACAAGCTCTGTTTTGTCAAGTGTCTGCAGGTTGAACAATTTCATGAACATACCATGAGCAAAGTTGATAAAGAAAAAGATGAAGTGTTTCTTAGGACCAGCAACTGGTGTAAGCTTCACTGGGGGTGAAGACAAGACATGGTCTTGTCATGGCACATCACAGCAAATCAAACTGTGGTCCTTCCTTCTTTTTGCACCATCAGACACACCATGTAGTAGATCATTTTGTACCCATTCCATAAAGACTGAGTTGTATCTGGACCAAAAGAGATGTGTTTCTTAGCCAGCTGGATCGCTCCCTGAGGTATATATCTATATTCCCTTAAAGGCCATTATATTCCCTTAAAGAGAAGAATGGGGAGTACTGAAGTTTGACAGACTCAATTACCATCGTAAGGTCTTCAGAGTATCTTTCCTCTCATCATTACCTGTATCTAATCTAGAGAATTGTATAGTTGTGTCACTTGGTGTGGATGATGACTTGGGGAATGCTGCTAATGAGAGTGGATGAGTCCCACTGCATATATTCCTAACACAACATTCTATCCATGCTGAATCATGTCTGCAGCATAAATCATGAACATAGTTGCCCATTTAACAGATCCTTCTAATCCAACTTCATATCTTCTACCACAGATAATAGTTCTGTTGCAGAAACAGCATTAGGTTCAACAAAACTGTTCTGTTACTGTGTAGAAATACTTGAGTAGAAAGCACAGAAACAAATCTCTGCTCTTGTAGCCACATTTACAGGTACATAGTTTTAGTGCTTTTCAGATGTAGAAATAACACAGAATCTCATCAAATAAGGTTGGAAACAGATCACTCAGCCCCTCCTTCCATGCATGTTGTAGGATTACAGTGTCTGTGGCACTTGGGCTGTAGCAGCATCTCACCTCTTGATTTGATAGCTAAAATGAGCAACCTCACTAACATCAAGTAGTCAAGTATTACCACACCAAGACATTGACGAATTGTGCAGTAATTGCTTTTGCATCTGCTACTATGTCCAAAAAGAAATATAATGCTGTTCAATCAACTGCTGAAGAGGTAGGTACCTGGTGTCCTCTCCTCCAGAAGGGAAACCATACAGTGTACAAGTTTTTATGAGGAGATACAAAGTACTGCCTTGCCAAAAATGTATTTCCATGGTATGAAAATGAATCAGTAAGATAGACTGAATGTGTCTGGAAAAGGACTTCGGAGGATGGCAGAAGGACAGAAATCATAGGATTGTTTGAATTAGAAAGGACAATTATAGATCATCTAGTCCAACTCCCCTGCAACGAACAGGATCTTTAACAGCCTTACCTTTAACTTCAGGGTTGGGGCATCCACCACATCTCTGGGCAACGTGTTCCAGTGCATCACCACCCTTATTGTAAAAAACTTTTTCCTTACATCCAGTCTAAATCTCCCCTCTTTTAGTTTGAAGCCATTTCTCCTTGTCTGATCAAAACAGGCCCTGCTAAAGAGGAAGGAAGAAGAGTGCTGCATGTTTGTGAGCATTGTGCCCAGGAATGAGGCAGTTTTCAAGTTGAATTTTTGGAGTCTGAAGAATAATAAAAGAAGGACTGACCACTCTTGCTTATCAGTTGTTTTGACTAGCACGTAAGGTATGAAATTTCTCACTTACATATTTGTTCCTAGCATTGATAGCACTTCAACTATGATCTTACAACACTGTGGGTATGGGCAAATATAGCATGATTTATCTTTATCATTTCATTTCACTACTGTCATTTTGCAGGAAAATGCATTGAAAGAAGCTTTTTCCTTCAGTTCTATTATTCTCCTTCCAAAGTGTCCTAGTTTCTAACAGAAGTTACGCTTCTCGTAGTGTCTAGTATGAATTTATCTTGTACCTCCGAGATACTGATAACATCCTGGCAGTGTTGAACGGAGCCGAGGACATAACTCCCGCATTCCTCTGCCAGTGAAATAGTTAAGGGGGGTATAAGGAGCTGGGAACTGGGAGGGGACAGGACCAGGGCAGCTGACCCAAATTGACCAAGGAGCTATTCCATCCCATATAACATCATGTGATTGGTTTGTTGCGTTTCGGGGTTCCGTTCGTTACGGAAGGGGCTAGCCGGGAGGAAGGGTCACCAGTGGCTGTGAGCCCTTGCTCTGCGTATCCTCTTTGTGTATATATATATATATATGTACTGTTATTTCTTTTGTTCTCTTTACTATTTTAGTAAATAGCATTTATCTCAACCCACGCATTTTACTGCATGTCTCTCTACTTCTCTCCCCTGTCCCATTTGGGCAGGGGGGAGGGTGAGTGAATAACTGTGTGGAACTTAGCTATCTGCTGAGTTAAACCATAACACAAAGATAAAAAGTCATTATCTAAATTAAAACATCTCCACATATGTCTCATATTCACATCTTAAATATCAAACGAGTGTAGAATATGTATGATGTGAATACTCTTCGTAACCTTGGTGATGATTTGTGTTAAAATAAACCCTCCTTTCTTTTCCTCGCCTCCAGCCTTCCAAGAGGCCTACTATGTTGCTGTTGAATATACAATTTTTTTCTTGTAGTATAATGTCAATAGCTAAAATTTATTTCAGAAGACAATGCTGAGCATGAGTTATTAGCAAGGCCTAGTACCAAAGCCCAAACACATCTTGATATCTATCGGTTTCACATTAAAATTTATACCATATATAAAATAGATCAGTAATAAACTAACATTCAGTCTCATTTAGAACATTATTACCATTCCCACTATTGTTGTCACTACTACTGTAGAGATAGAAGCAAATAGATTAAGTCCTTCGTAAAAACAACAGAGCAATCAGTATTAGAAATAGTATCAGAATTGGAGATTTTTCTGTCTTGGATTTTTCTCTCTGTACCTTGTCCAACTGACTGGAAGATTTAAACTACTTCAGAAGTCATTAATTAATGACCCAGGTATAAAATGATATGCTTACTGACAGGCACTGATGTGCTTTTTCGCATAAATCTGCTATGTATAGTGTTATCGTCAATACTAGTATTTGTCTTGCTGCTTTATTATAGGAATTTTTTTTGTCTTTTTGTTCTGAAGATTGTCAGTTGGCATTTAGGATGCTTTTGTCATGTATTCCAAAGTTCTGAGTGGTCAAAATATGTAGCTCGCTCTGAAAGTAATGCCTCCTATTTATTTCCATGGAAACTATAACAAAGAACCCAATGACGCTATTTGATAGAGATAATTCTCAGATACAAAACATTATTTTTCAACATAGTCACCACCATTAGCTATGCATTTTCACCACAGATGAACAAGAGCCTGCATCCCCTGCTTGTAATGATCTGCACAAACAGAGATGACCCACTGTTCCACAGCTGCTATGATGGCGTCTGCTGAAATGCACCACCCATCACCTCACTATGCTCACATCCAGAGCATGTTTGGTCTCCAGAAATGTTCAGCAGGCATTGATAAATGTCAATGAGTGCAATTTTTTCTGCCTGAAGGAGTTCAACTCCACACCTTTGCTTCATATGCACTTCCATTCAGATGCCCTTTTGTCAGACTGCCCCTCTGCTGCTGTTTGTCACACGGCAACAACATGGAACAGAATATTGGTGGGAAGGTTCAACTTTACTGCCATACTGTCAATGTCCACCTATGATATCATGGGCCAACATAATAAAACAGGAGGTATTACTTTCAGATCAGACTTTGTAATATTTCCCTATTTGTCAAATACAGGTACAAATACAGATTTACACTCAAAGCAATAAGGCTGAAAGCACAGTTTATTGATATGGTACCAGAGAGTCCCTAACCTTGTACATATCACAAAACCTCATCTTTGGGGAACAAGAATCCCCAATAAGGGACTCTTGAAAGTTAAGAAAATATATAGAGAATAAACCTAAATTATGTGATCTCAGCTGCATTCTCCTAACTACAAAGCCTGCATCACATGCTTCCCAGATGGGAGTTTTAATAATGTTATAATTTGATTCCCATTTCAGATGCTTTGTATTTCCAAGTATTCAGCCTGGTGAAGCATTGGAGAACTTTCCTTGGAGCACAGGTGTCTAAACAAACAAATCCCTTCCTTGCCTGGGAATGCCTGTCAGTGAGGCTAAACAAACAACAAAATACAGAGCGAGTAGGAATGCATGAATGATGGCACATTCTCTAAGCAGAGAAGAACAGATGGAAATAATTCCTTTGCAATGCTACAGCAGGAGCTAGGAGTTCTTCCCTTCCTCGTCTTCCTTAACAACATGGAAGTATTAAAAGCAGGGAAATTGTTATGGAAAATTAGCTATTCAAAGACCAGGATGAGCTCAAGCCCCAAAGTCTTCTACACGAAGGATGAGCAAGTGTGACAAGCCAGTCCTGGATTAAACTGAGAGATAATCAGATTTCATTAAGACAGACTGTGAGACAAATCGTTGTCATACTCTTTAAAGGCAACATCTGCAAAAGCTGCAGAGAAGCAGTGTTTTCTATTGAGGAGACTTTAAGAAAAATTAAAAATGCAGACAATAGACAACTTAAGAAGGAAAGCCTCTTATGAAAGAGCACAGTCAGAGATCATAGATGAAAACATTATTATAGTCTTAGTCTGAGAGAGCAAAGAGAAGTTACATTTTTCCTTTAGCCTGAAAAAAGCTGAATCTGATAAAATTGTACAATCAGATATTAAATTATTGACTAGCTCAAAAAGAAACCATATTTATTTTTGTGCTGTCAAAACTTGAAGGAATTTTGAGTCCCTATGAATAAGGGTTAATGACATAATTTGTTTTAAATGGCTTAGATTATTTAGTGACTATATACACTCAACCAGCTCCTCTTTGTAGTGTTTCTCTGCGTCTTATACCATATAACTGAGGAAAAAAATCCCATAGAAGGTGAACACTTTGAAACATCAATCATTTTGAACCCTTAATGCATTCTTCATCCAACTGTCAGGGCTATAAAACTGTAACTGGATTCAAAATGGCTGTTTTACTTTCCTTACAAATATTGAGATTGTGCAGTGCACACTAAACAAATAACTTCACAGATTCCTTCAGCTTGTGTGATTCTGAAATTCCCTATCTCTTGTTCTGGTGCCTTTTCTATATGTGATCTGCTCCCACAAAATGAGCAGTTAAGGAGACACCCCTGTTCCTTCCAGCTAAGTCTGTCATTAGGATTTTGTGGTGATAAATTTAAGACATCCCAAGCTTTAATCAACATTCCATTTTTAATCCCTTCAACTAAATACCCCAAGCGTTAAACACCATTTCAAACAGTCTTGTGCTGGGCACTAAACTGTTCTTGAAAGCTGAATTACAGTATTTGCTTTTGCAAATGCAACCAAATTAAATTTTATGGTGACAATAGCTAACATTTTATTTTCTTTAAAGACTGTTCACAGCAGTCATTCCTATCAAAAGTTTTGCTTTTAAAAAGTGAAAATGCTTGCAAAAGATTTCAAAGCACAATCTTTACAACACTCTCAACAAAATACTGCTTATGCATTTCAGATTTTTTTATCCGTATGTGGTATTTTTCTCATTCCTCATCTTATTTTTTTATAAGCTAAGAAATACAGCCATATGTTTTAAAGTTTTGTGTTGATTTTTTTTCCTAGGAAGCATTTTGAGGTGTAAATATAAATTGTTTCCTTTACAGCCATTGTACATTAAAGTAAATTCTGCTGCATTTGAAAACATGTCATCTTTATTTTGTACTGATATTCGGAATCCTCTCCTTTTGACCAATATTATATAAAGTTCCTCTGGGAAGATAATGTGTATGATTGCAGCCCTGCCTTGTTAAAATCCATGGCTTTTTATGCAGTCATGTTTTCACCCATGAATTATGCATGAAAAAAGTATCTCATTACATTTCATTTTCTTTACAGCAGCATCCCCCTTCTCGACATGCTCAGATTCCCATCAGCTGAGCTCTACTCACCCTGCAGCTTGGCTCCATCTTGATGCCTTCATAGCATTTTAGACAAAATGGGCGTGTTTAACTTGTCACCTCAAGCCTGGTATAAATTATTAACCAGAGCTTTGCACAGGTTTGTGAGATAACCAGTCTGAACTCAGGGAAACTTCACAGGTTTGACTGTATGTGTGTATCTGACAGTGACATTAATGGCAATTTCCCTTATAGTAGTCTCAAACAGAGGAAATTTTTTTTTTTATTTAAAAAAAGGATCCCAGTTTCAACATTCATCTTTCCTGAAATTTGCTTTTTAAGGCTTTAGCCATATATTTTATCTTCAGTATATTTCACAGGTGCCATGGAAATTATAGTTTCCTATAATTCAGAGCTAAAATGAATACAGAATCTTTACAATGTTCTGCTTACTTTTAAGCCTCAAAAATTCTCCAAGAGTATAGGCATAATTAAGCCACAAAGTTTAACAACTTGGGCCTTCATCTTTGGATGGAACCAAGAAGTTTGCCCTGTTCTTTTTCAGGCAACTGTAATCAACAGAAAAGAGTACTTGAACTCTGCAGACTGCGAACGCAGGGCCTGAGAGTCACTGCTTTTGACATGTAGTACATATGTATATCGGAGGACACCAGTAATTGCCTACTTCCATCTATAGTCAGTGGAAAGAACTAGTCATGTCAGTGGTTATGGAGAAATGCACGCATTACTTAAAGAAATTAAACTCCTTCAGATTATTTTTGGAAGCTGTCTTTAACCACAACATGGAATGGTAACTCCTTGAAGTAAAAAT
This sequence comes from Penelope pileata, assembly GCA_013396635.1. Lineage (NCBI taxonomy): Eukaryota > Metazoa > Chordata > Aves > Galliformes > Cracidae > Penelope > Penelope pileata. The sequence goes on from WBMW01002965.1 coordinate 53,354, forward strand.
TACGTTCCATCCTCCTCCCAAGATACTGGTCTCTCCCCAAGAATGAAGTACACTGAAGTAATTGAACTTCATGTAATGAAACAACGAAGATTAAAGACAAATAAAACTGAAAGAGGGGGGGCAGGGAGGGCAAGGCATTGAGACATAAAGTCACTTGAAGTGAAACAGTGCTTTCTCAGGTTTTGAGTATTTTAGAATACTTCAACTCAGTACTGCATTCTGTAACCTAGATAACATAGGTTCATGCTTTACTAGAATAAAGAGCAAATGCATGTTGTGGATGCAGGCCTTCAGACAGCTACATAAACAGGGAAACTCTAGGGAAACTGTATTCATATTGATGAGACCACACGTGGAGTGCTGCATCCATTTCTGGGCTCCTTTGTACAAGACAGACATGAACATACTGGAGACAGTCCAGTGAAGGGCTGGAGAACCTGGAGAAGACTTGAGGTGGGGGTATGATCAATGCCTATAAAAACGTAAAGAGAGGGTGCCAGTCTCTTTTGAGAGATGCCCACTCAATAGACAAGAGGTAATGGATGCAAAGGAAAACATAGGAGGCTCTGTCTGAACATTAGAAAACACTTTGCTGTGAGGGAAACTAAGCACTAGCACAGGTTGCCCAGAGAGATTGTGGAGTCTCCTTCTTTGGGGACAATCAACTTGCTCCTGGTGGCTCTGCTTGAGAAGGGGTAGACCAGATGGACCCAGAGATCTCTTCCAACCTTGACCATTCTGTGCCTGTGCCACATCCTGCTCAAGTGGGGGTTACACTGATGGCACCCCCAAGGAGGAACCCCACATAGGCCCCAGCAGCCTGTGGCACTCCCCCAGCTGAGGTAGGAGCATGATGTGTGCCCACACTCACTCGCCCACCAGCACAGCACTACAGAGCTGACCCCAGTCATGCTACAACTGCATCTCCCCTGGCACTGAGAACCAAGCACCCACCACCACCTTCTTAAAAGTAAGATCAGCATTAAGACATCTTTAGCAAGAAAGATGAGGTGGTGCAATGGCAGTACCACAAATATCCTGTGTGATCATGGCTAAGTTATTGTCCCCCTCATCTCTGGCAGTTCTTGGCTTTCATCTGGGGTGACAGTGCCACCAGCATACCCAAGCATGGCTGCCCCTCCTCGCTGTGATCTGTCAAATGGCTTTTTGTCTCAGCAAGGTTCTGGTTAGTCTGTTCATGAAATTTGTGAAATTTGACCAACATTTCTTTAAGGTGCAGAAATCTCTAAGATCCTGAAAAGAGTAGCTGACCAAAAAAAAAGAATGCATTACTACAATGGAGAATAATATAATGTCAGTAGTTGCTTGTGGGTTAAACTGTGGGTTGACTGCAGCATGTCAGAGCAATGTGGTTTATTTTCGGTTTATTTTTATTTTACATGCTCAGAAATCACTGAACTTTGCAAGTGGTGATGGTAAACACAGTTGAAGTATACAGATAGTACACGAATATACATAGGCAAGGAGTAAAAAATGTAAAAAACTGTAAAACCACACATATAGTTGAAATCCTATTTTGTGTATAAACATGTAAACCTGCACTTTTATTTCTAATTTGCCTTGTCATATTAATGTCATTATTAACAGCATACTTGTTTATAACAAACAATAATTTGATTTCTCTGATTGACTAGATATTTACTCAATCTTCTGTAACACTTTCCTTCTTCATTTTATGTTTATTGCCACTCCTTCAAAAATATAGCAACAACAAAAAATAGCAAAGTTGCTAAAGACATGAAACATTAGAAGGCAATTCTGATATCAAGCAAAGTACACTATTTTGAAAAGAGATTATGACTCAGAATTCAAAAGCAAATAGTCTGCCTATGGAAAACATATATAAAAAGTAGAAATTTTATCCACTTTACATTTGGTATGCTTTTTTCATAATTTCACATCTCTGTTTCTTTTCTACTAGGACTTTGAGTCAATAACCCACAAGAGTGTTATACTTTGGATTCTCAAGGATCTGCATCAACCCACACCCTAAATTGTCAACTGAGGCTAACGTATCTACAGTCAGACAAAAAAAAAGGTCTTCAGACATGTAAAACCTTGCTGAATATCTAAGGGCCTCATTAATCAATTTTAAAGAGAAGTCTGACTTTATCAAATGCCACACACAGACACCACAAGTCCAAAAGAAATTTTAGAATGTGACCAATGACAAAATTTCCCAGGGTCCTAAAATGCAAAGAAGTGTAAAAGAGAACTGGCTTAAAAGCATAAAAAGCATACATGTAAAGAAAGTAGTTCAGATTTAAATGTGATAATTACTTTGTGAATTATTTTGTAAATCTAGTAGAAATAATATTCCCCAATACAACCTTAATTTTTTGCATTGGATTCAATTTCCCTTTACGGCTTTGTCAATACTTAAACGTATGAGAAAATGTTCATATAAAACAAAGTCAGGTCCATTGAATCCAGCATCTTGTTATCTGGATGTTCACGTGAATCCTTATGACCAAAAACCTATATCCTCTGGACAAGTGATAAAGAGATGAAACTCACCAGGACTTGTTAAGCATCAGTAATTATTTTAAAATTTTCTTGTTATAGGAGATGTGTGTAGGTAGGTCCGACAGCATGGACGTTGTATCCTTTAAATCTGTAGTAGGGAGTGAGAGAGTTGATCTATAGAGAGCAGACAGGGACAGTTGAAAGAGCAGCAAGTGTAACACAATTTCCTTTACTTGAATGCAAAGGTTCTTAGTATCCTAAGAAACAACATTTTTGTGGCTCTTTGTTGCTATTATATGATAAGAACCTTCATTGAATTTTGGTAGTTTCTGGAAAAATGTTATTCCTAAAAAAATTGATTGTTGCCTTTTCAGGTGTCTACTCATGAGCCAGAAATTAAAGGAAAAACTGATTTGTCTTCCCAGATTTGCCTATTCTATATAGTAATGTCAAAGCACATTCAGAGTTCTTCCACATTATTTTTTCTTTATGTATTTGCTGCTAGACAATCCCTTAAAATTGAAGTTTCTATATATTTTAACATCATTTATTTTTCTCTTTTATAGATCCATCAGGTTGTTTTTTTGTTGATGTTTTTCCCCTGGTGCTTCCTTGAGTTCTTTTTTCTAGAAAACCTCCTCCAGTCATCAATAGCTTAAAAATATTTTTGCTTTGTTGCAGGATTTTCCAGCTTTTTTACTTTGCTTTTTCTCCATAGCATCCCTATTTTTCTCTCTGCTTTCATGCATGCAGGACTGTTGCTACATTTTGAGAGACTCTCCAATTTCTGATCTGCTTTTGAGGAAAATACTTTTGACAGGTTGAAAGGCATCTTTCAATTCAAGCAGGAGGTGTGATCAGCTTCCTCTGACTTTGAAACATCATTTTCTGAAGTCATGATCTGTCCAGCTTGGGATTCTTTTATTCTGGCTATCCATCACCATTTTAGAACACAGGTGACTTTTTTTTTCTCTAGATTGGGTTTGAATTTTCTTGTCTGAATTCACAGTGTGCTCAAATTTCGTACCTAGTTTGGGATCTTTTTACTTGCCACATTAACCATATAAATTATAGATCCAAGATATAATCACTAATTTTTCTGTAGGAGTTTCAGGATTTATTCCCAATTCTTAAGACTCGGCACATGATGAGTCCACTTACAGTATGCAGCTGATTTACTCATAGTTTATCACACCCCATTGTATGGTTGGTCATAAAGCTCTATGAAGGCACTTTCCTTGTTTGTTCAGGATAGACATTGACTCACTGGAAACTCTTCCTAGGACCTAGAAAGAGGACGATAGAGTTTGAATATCATGTCTAACATCATAAGATGTAGCTAGTGTTGGGTAAATATGACAGTGATCTCTTTAACATTTATCCTGACACTCACTGTTTGAAAGGAAAATGATCTCATCATTACACCATAACAACTTTTTCCCAAAGAATCTTGTCTTTTGTAGGTGACTCTGATTCATTTTTGCAATGTCTGGAGACGTGGTTTCTAATAGGAGAGTTTTCTAATTTTTTAATGCAGATAGCAAAATAGCACAAACTGAAAAATCAAACTATTTCCTAGTAGCTGAAGGACAAGCATACTTTTAACTGAGTTTATGTATGCGTGTGTATATATTTGCATGCATAGCTTGTATATATGTCAGTCCTGTCCCACAGTGCTTGTCCAGTTTCGTAGGTTTTTAATCTCGACAAAGGAAAGCCTACAAATATGTCTACCTACACGTAGTTTTTTGCATTGCAAACAAAATATGAGGAGTGCTCCATTTCAGATCTCAAATCTATTCATTTTCTCTCCTATCATAGCTCAGTACTGACTATTCTGTACTCAAGATTGCTCTGGTTTCCTGAAAAGAGGGGACTTACCTTTCCCAAATGACACTTGTGGCACAAATCATTTTTCTGATGGATTGTATTAAGATGAGTGTGCTAACAGAATGTACTCTGACATTTAAATTTTTAGACATAACTGGGTCACAGAATCTGCAAGAGCATAGTATGTAGAAAGAAAACATGTTGCAAACCTTGCATAAGACAAATGAACATAAAAAGTATCATTCTCTAGGGGATTCTGTTAATTGAATACATTTAAAATTTTCAGAAGCAGTTAAAGCTGACACCTGCTGTTTTATACACTGACGTGGTTAGAAGCTATCTAGCTCTTTCCAGTAAGCTGAAGAAGCAAAACATCTAATTAAAACCAAAGTTGTAAAGGCATTTAGTCAAATTGTTTAAAGTGTTCTTTTTAAGGATGTAAAATTGGCTGAGCTTTGTTGGTACAGATAGTTCATCAAAGCTAACAAGTGAAATTATTGAAGCTTAACAGAGCTTGAATGTTTGAACAGACAAAGATTCTGTGGAATTTCACTTTTTGAAAAGTCTAAAAATGTAAAAATGCTTTAATACATTTAGACCAACATCAAAAAAGAAAAAGCTGTACCTTACCTAGTGAACAAAGATTTAGATCTAAGGTACTGTTATGGCCCAGAGAATGAAAATGTGCAAAATATATATAAATCTTTCAATTTTATAATATTATTCTGAAAAATACTAAAATTTGATATTTTAAATTTTCACATACTATTTCTGGACTCAGCCTTCAAAATTTAAACAGCTAGCACTCAAAATATCCAAAAGTAATGGCAATGTTGGTATACCAAAGCCTTCTTTGATACCTTATGCTGACAAAGTACAGCATATCTTGAAAACTGCTATGATTTGCCTGATGCAGTCACTCAGTCTATTAGTAGTAGTATTTTCATAGCATCCTCAGTCCACGTTACATTATCAAGTAAGAGAATTGTGAGAAAAGCGTAAGTTTCCCCCTCCAAGAAGTTATCATTTAAGTACCTTATTCAGCACTTCTTGATGTAGAATATTACACGCTGACTTCAGAGGGGGTTTTGCCAAAGAAGGAAGTGAATAAGGAGTGCTGAATAGGGCTCTACAAAGGCACAGCAGGTACAGCTGGTGCAATTCCATACAGACAAAGCAATGTACAATACAATGTAGACAGTTAAAACAGTGCATTATGTATCATTATGAAAACCATCCATTTCACATATAATTTATGTGAAAGTAGTTATCCTCCCTCCAAGTTTTGTTCCATTTTTTTTAGAGTTTTATCAAACTATTGTTGCATGATAAAGACCACTTAGTATGGAAATACTATGATAAAACTTCAAATTCAGTTGATGAAATAAACAGGTTCCAGACCAACTCTTCTTTTTAAAACAGTAGAAGGTCTAATTTGTTGATTCCCTTTAGTATGAGACCAAGGATTTTTACAAAAATCATTTTTATTTCTCATTAAATTCCAAAATCTTCTATTCATAAATTTCAAGTTGCCATACATGCATTAATGAAGGAAGCCTTACAGTATTATAGTGAGGATGCTATTGTTCTCTTTGTAAAGAAAGGGAAATCAAGATGGAAAGGTAATATTTCTTAAAGAGCTTTACTTTTACTGATTATGGTATTTTAACAGCTCAGATCGAGATTTACAAGAGGTAAACTGTATTGCTATTAGGCTTGTCTAAAATATTGGATTTAGACCTTCAGTTAAATTACTGTGGCCTGAGATGTTGCCATGTCAGCTGAACACAGTGACCATAACAGTGCCGCTACCTCTGTCAAATGCAAGACAAAGCCATTTCACTTGACCTTGTTTGCATTCAAGTCGGTAGTGGTCCTGTGCTCTCAATCACATCAGAAGCATTAAGTATATCATTATATTTACAAGTACAACACTTGGGTTCATGTCCTGGGAGATATATGAAAGAAGAGTTTATGTGCTTGAATTTACTGGAGAGTGGAGACTGGAAGGCCTCGGCAACGATAAACAGTTCCAAGTGCAATAAGGTACAATAGTACTTTTAGAATTATGATTCAGAGTGAATTCCTGATCTCCGTAAGTGCCCCCTTAAATACAAATGGACACATAGCAACATTACATTTTTATTAACACACTGCAGACAAGAGATGGATAAGAACGATCCTTCTGCTGCTACATTTCTTTTAGTAAGTCCTCAGTTCATCACTTGATTAAGAAAAATACATAAAATATACTGCTGACAAAAAGAACAGGCACTTTCTGTTTTTAAGCATTACTGTCAAAACCTAATTCTGATGCTGTATGTTCAAGAGAACATTGTGAATTCAGGTTTGTATACTCTGGGTTGGACATGACAATGCAGTATATTCACTGTAACTGCTGAGAATAAATGAAATTAATCTGAACATAGCTACAGAAAATAAATTTATTATTCATACTTCCTTCAGATTCCTAAAGATAATGTGGCAAGAATAAAAAAAGTTTTATTAAAAGAGCCATCTGAAGAAGTATTATTAGCTTATGCCACCAGGGAGGGATCTGCTGCAGAACAGGAGAAGAGATCAGAAGGTCAGAGACAGGCACTGGAAAACAAAGATGCTGTATCTGAGCTGATATTGCTGCAATTCTATATAAAAAAAAATATTTTGGTTATTAAATATGAGTGCAACTTCCTAGAATCTGAACAACATTGTGCAAAGAAGCATAATTTACACAAACACTGGAAACTTCATTCACCATGTATGCAGTGTATAAAACCAAATAAAAAGAGACAAATATGATTATTTTGTCTTTTATTTTTGATCACGTTTCTCTGTCTGCCCACATATGAGTCACATATTTTGCACAGCCACAAAATAATTTTCACTGTTTTCAGTGATGGCTCTTTGTGGAATTCTGAAAGGAAACCTCACATAAAACCATCATTTGCTCTTTGTGGTTTGTTTGCTCAAGCTATATATGGTAGAAATTCTGAAATTCACAGAACTGTCTACTTTCTGAAAAAGAGCACAAAAACTTATTGTCTTTAGGTTAATAATTTGTGTGGTTTTCAATATCTGATGTTTCCAAAAAAAAGTGACATAGAATCTTTAAAAAATAAGCAGTTCCGTCCCAGCATCTCATCTGCTTCATTTTTAATGTCCAATTTTTCTAGGTTTATGAAGAGGATGGCACAGGACATCCTAAAGCATATATGCTCCCATTAAAGTTTACCATGCTAATGGAGCCTAGACGAGAGATGAGGCAATTTACTTCTCCTTCTTTACCATAGAAGGAGCACAAGAAAAGCAAACTAAGCCAAAAGAGTTTGATTACATCAAAAGTGTTGTCAATCTCTGGCTATCTTTGGTTATCTACGGTAGAATAGTATGAGCTTTCTCGTATTACCACCACCCTACCCCAGGGTGAAAGATGGGTTAACTTCCCAAGCTCCTGTGACTTTTGGTCCTTCAAAGACTGCTGGGAAATTAACCATTAGTGCCAGGGTATGGGTGCCTGTTGCCTGGACAACACAGATTACACACAATATATGTGATTTATGGTATAGATCAAGTTTCTGAGGCTTAAAATGTTGCAATGCTTTAGCTACTACACAATAATCACGTGTGTGTTTATTCAGGGTACGCTGCCAGTTCAGCCTTCAGCTATCATTTTTAATTTGAATTGCATTATCTTACATTTGTACCTGCTAGGAATGTGTGGATGGAAAAACATCGAAGTTTAGCTAATGTCTGGTAACTTGATCATATATCAGCATTTCTGGGCAGACAATGCAGCCTGAGTATGAACTACAATCCCACAGCAGAATAACTTCAAAAACCACTGTCCAATCATTGAAGAACTTGTTCTTTTCTTATCACTGAACATTTTAAAAATCCAGCATGCCAGAAAGTATACAGGGCCTCGGTTCTGCTAGGGAAAAAAAAAAAAACAATAATAAAATTGCTTTCTTCATTAGAAACTATTCTTCCAACCACTACTTAGCAAATAGCTAGCTAAGAAAGCAAAAATGTGCTAAAAGCGTATCTCCAATCCAAGGTACTGATGGTGGACAGAAAGACATTAAAGACATGAAAATTAACAAGCAAGTAACATAAATGATGGAGGAAGTATTTCAGATCAGTATGAATATCCTATTGTTTTTCAAATTAAGAACTGTAAAAATTTAAGAAAAGATGCATAGAATCATGAATCAGAGAAGTTTGTGTTCGGCTTTTACAGCTCTTCACCCAGTACACTAGCTTTTATTCTACACACAAATGAGGACAATCTACACACATACATATGTACGTAGCTTTGAAACCACTACTGAGATAGCTGCTCTCAGGAGACACAGATGACATGTTACTGGAGCAGGGACTTCAGTGTATCACTTGTTACACATGTACAGAAAGCAGCAGCAAAGTGGCCTCAGCAGGAGGCCCCTTTTTGCTTGCGCAGCCCTGGGACTCCAGCAAGGGAACAGCAAAGATTCACAGAAGTGTTCACAGTGCACATAGAAAAGTACCTGTGTCTAACATTTATCTTGCTTAGAAAAATAAATCAGATTGCCTGATTTAATATCTATATTTGAGTTAGATTAGGGAAACAGAAACTATTTCTTACTTCACAAGTTAAATTCTAACTGTAACTATGGATAACTTATGTCTGACCGATTCCTAGGATATTTTAGGAAAAATGTCATAAGAATGGTAGTGTATGGGCTGGGCTGAGGTGAAGATCACAATTTGTTACACATCGATCAAAATAAATTTCAGCAAGTGCTACAACATTTAGCAAAAGATAACTGACAATCTAGCATGCAATGTCTGAGTATTTTGAGTCTTAAATGCTTAAAGTGTACAAGAAAGATTATAAAAATATAAAAATAATAATTTCTAAGCCAAAGCTTAAAATAAAAATCCATCAAGGCCATTACATTTTAAACTTGACATTACTAAATTGCTTAAATGTCTTCAATAACATGCAGTTAGAAGCTTAATGATGTATTTGGTGTGTGTTTCTTACTTTTTGACATAAATTATTTGATTTTTTTCTTGTAGCTGGCAAAAGGAAAGACATTATGCATTGTAAACACCATTACGTGGCTGGATCTGAAGTACCCAAACATGATGTTGAGTATGCACTTAATCTAAAACAATTTGTGTTTTTTATCAGCGTTTCATATACCATCATTAGTGGATGTCTTCTGAAGATGGTCTCGCTGAACTGTGATGCTACTGGAGGATGAAAACAGCTACTGAATGTCGCAGAAAAGACTGCCTCATTCGGTGGTTTTGGTCAGTACAGTACTGAGCTTGTTGAGTGATTAAGACAGGGTTTTACATCAGTCACACAATGTATGTAACTAATGAAAATATTAGTTAAGACAGGACTTCATTATCACCTTAAAATAGATCAAAGTCACACCTGTCTTCAGATAACAAGTAAAGCTAAACTTCCAAGTATAGTTGTGGGACGTTTTGTTTTGTTTGGTTTGGTTTTTAAGCTTTTTAGTGTGATATGTACATAATTATGTTTTCTTAGTGTGTTTCCTTAAAAATATCTCTAGGGCAGAAATGCTTGCGAGTTTAAAGGAACATAAGACCATAAAGGGTCCTCACTTCAGTCAGAGATTTACTACTTGGCATTTAGTGAAAAAAAAAATCAAAACAAGTGTATTTGCTTTAAGGTCAGTCTTGCAAACTCCTACTTCCTACAGAAAATTCAGAGTTGCTGTACACCTGAGGTATGGTAGCTTATCTGGAATCACGTTTTGGCCACTGTATGAGTGCACAGGAATGCAACAAGTCTGTACCCACAGAAAAATGGAGGAAGTCATGAAGTGTGTCGCATAGATGTGGCTGATGTGGGATGAGTTTTACCGTGAGTGTTTTCATTCTGCAGTAAATTAACTTCTCATCCTCCTGGGCTCCTTCATCATCTTTCTGAATACTTGAGTTCTGCAGAGTTGTTAACATTTTGCTAACTATCATTGTGACATTAAAAACTTGCAGAGATAGCACGTCTGGCACAGTAAGGACATGCAGCCAGCTACATAGCATTGAGTGGTAAAGAAAAGCAAACAAAAAGAAATGGAAGAAACAAACGGGTTTCTCTTTGGCACTGAGAATGAGTTAACAAGGAGACATAGTCAGCTGCAAAATCCCTTCGAGGTTTTCATCAGCCCGGACAGATCATGAGTGAAGAAGGGAGTGGAAGTGCAAAGAGTCTTTGGGCACACTTTGAATGGAGAAAGAGGCATGAAAAAGATGTCAAGACAGTGTTGTCTTAAGACGCAGTAAGGGCTGAAAGGGGAAAAAGATATCATTACTTCTCTAGTTCTTTTCCTATAAAACACTGTGACTTTTGACACAATGTGATCTTTCCACTCTTGTCTTATATTGAAAAAAATAGCTTCAGAAAAAATCTGAAATGAGCTTCTGACAGAACTGCATCACATCTGGCATTCCTCTTCTCCTGGTGGTCCAAGGCAGTCTTCCGTTGAAGACTGTGACTCACATCTGGCAGGGGTACACAGCTTTCCTTCATGAGAAATCCAGGCTCCCAGGGTGATGCTGTGTGCCACAAGCTCAATCAGAGATTAATCTAGATATCTCTTCTATGTGCACTGCATAGAAATAGCCTTAGTTTCCAAACTGATGTTGGTACGGCATCTGAATTTTAATGCCTCTGGAGTCTAAGAAAAGGCTGTGAGTTTCCTAAATAATTCTCAAAAAAAAGAGCATTTAGGAACTTATTTAGACATTGGTTTGAGAACATTGCATATAGTGTAGAGAGGAAAAGGAAAAAAGGAAAATATTACCTTTGAAAATCTAGACATAGTGTCTCAGTGTGAAAAAATGATAAATGAGAACATTTCACAGTGATTATTTTAAACAACTTGTAACTCCATAGAAGCATAATTATTGTAAATTTAATGCACATCCCTAGGCAGTTTGTTCTATTCCACTGAGCCCTAAAAGGTTCATGTTTCCTCACGCTTTTCCCTAGTTTCAGAGAGACCTCTACACTCCTGTGCAATTCAAAACCAATTTCCCCCTATCAGTCCCACACTTATCCTTCACTCATTTTTATGCATCTCCACTGTTCTCATTTCAGTAGTTCATGCTGTCCTCTCATGACTAGAGAGGGACTTCCTTCCGTTCCTCTCATATCTTTCTCTAGCACACATCATATATTTCTTCTACAGGTTCTTGATCTTTTTCTCAGCTAAAAACTTGTCTTAGGGTTTTTCATCCTTCCAGTCTCCAGTTCCATGCCTAAAGCTTTGTGATAACCTTAAGATGCACAGATCTCCCATGAACGAGACCTTTCTTACTCTCCCTTCTTCCTTGAGAATAGCTATGCAGCAGCCCCCCTTTATCAGCTACTGCCATTGGCCTGGTAGTCACACCATTCAGTCTGTCCATATGCCAACCTGTTAAAATTTATTCAGAGTACACATAGAGGATGAGAAAAGCACTGAAGGATATTTTTATTCACATCCCAGTTCTGCACACAATTGCAAGGGGCACGAAACTGTTATGCTCAATAGATAAGGACTTTCTGACACCTCTATTTTTTAATTTTCTTTCTGCTTTTACAGTTACTCTTTAAATTAACTGATAGATTTGATAATCTTTGAAGTTTATTAGATGTCGTATTCAAAACTAAGTGCCATCTTACAGGCACAGCCAACTGCAGAAGGGCTTCTGAGTTGATCACAGGACCCCAAAAGGTTCAGATAATTAAACTTTCAATGACTGAAACATAATCCAGCAGCAATAAGCCACACTGGAACGTGTTTGCTTGGCTGCCAGCACACTCCTTGGGTGGCTGAAGGCACTTGACCCTTGGCCCCATGCCTCAAAGTGCAATCTAAACAGACACCATGTGGTAGCTCATTGCTCAATTGCCACTTGTCTCTGATACCTACTATATAAGTGTTTCCTTCTGGATAGGTGGAATATTTCCACCTTATCCAAGTGAACATGATAAACATCAACAAGACAATGATATACCAATTAGACATTGTGGCTTTACACTCCATGATGCTGCTTGGAAATGTCTTCTGCAAAGGCTGAATTCATTTTAGTTATGAAGATACTCAAACTAAGCTCCGCATCCTTATATGTATGCATGATTCAGGACTCCTTTTCAGGAATTTGTAGAAATGATGCAACTGTCTTGACTCAGTTTTCTTTGTTTTCTTTGACAAAAATTCGTATTTTATGTGAATTTTATGTTATTAAGGGTTTTAGAGGGAAAAAATCCAATGAAAAATGAAATTGTCAAAAAGAACCCTCCTCTCCTTACTTTGGTGTGTAGAAAATGTGTTTTTTAGGGGAGAGAAGGGAAAGAGTGAGGTTGGAGCAGGAGAGAAGAAAAATTAAGAAGCTACAATTTGAGATGTATGAGAAGGTGAAGGGAAAGGGTGAAAAACCCATTGATGAGTTCAGTGGCCTACACATCCACAGGAAGAATAAAACGAAAAAACAAGCAGGCTACGTGGCTAGTCTGGGAACCCTCCAGAGTTCTGAAGGTTCAAATGCATACAAGAAATGGAAAAAAAGTCAGAAAGTCAGGGGATTCAGTCAGGCGTGAGCTTAGAAGAGTGATTGTAAAGGATCCATCAGCATGAGCATGGTGTTGAGGATTTGTTCCTGCATGAGATGTGGCATGTAATGTATAGTCATAAGGCTCTTATATATGAGCTCCACAGTCTTTCTCTGCCAGAGTCCTTCTGTTCAAACACAAAGTCATAACTATAAAACAAAGCCTTCTCTCTCCTCCTTAGCAAATAGATTTGATTTTCTTTTCCGTTGTAGCTTTGACCAGCTCTTCAAAGAGTGCCTCATGCAGACTCTCGTATTCAGTGCAGGGTCATGAGGCTTTTCCCTGTGTTTTGAGAGAAAGAGGAGGACACAGCACTGAAATATTGGTCATTTAGGGAGTGAGTTTTGAAGTGAACTGAAGATAGGTTAGAAATCCAACTAGAAATCCACTGTAAGCTCCAGCTCCTGCATTGGAGTTAAAGTCCTGTATATTACCTTTGAAGATTTATCCACAGCACAAAGCCAGAGCCCCAGGCCTGGTCTACACTAAAAAGAGGCTGTTATGTGAATTATACTAGAACATTCTTTGAATGGAGAGGTACCTTACATAATCAAAAGACTCCTTTTTTAATAGTTACTTCTATACCAGTTTCCAAAAAGAATAAGAGATAATATTGCAAGGAAAACATCATAGCTGTGTCAGGCAAATAATTTTTTTCACATTCTGTCAGAGTTATGTCAGTAACACTTTTAAGTTTAGGTTGGTACCAAAAGAGGCTAACCCCTATGTCAGAGTACAAGAATTGTTGCGCTAGTACCCCACTCCTGAAAGTGCCTGTTTTTTCCCCTTAATAAAAGGACTAGAAACTAAAAAGTCTACTGCAGAGATTTAGAACAACCTTTTGCTTAAATAGTGATATCTCTCTTGCTGATATATTCTTGCTGAATATAATTTGTAAAAAAATATTATTAAGCGCTAAGAACTGGTTAGGCTTGAGTACCTGACAGACTTCAACTTTCAAAAGAATTTAACAAAGCAAGAAATTTTGCTTACTTAGGTTTAAGTTACAGGTAAAATCTATCTGATGTATGCTTGTACGAAATACAAATTACATTAGTTTTAATGTAAATTTTAATCTTCCTAATTTGTTACTTATTGGTAACATTAAGCTTGAAAGACATGTTAAAAATTGTCTGCTAAAGAGAAATTCAGTATTATTGCTTTCTATTTGCAAATGAACACTTAAGTCTTTAAGAATGCTGTCAGATTTCAATATGTATGAGACATTCTGCAGTTTTTATTGGAAAAGCTTACAAAGAATGGCTTACAATAGAAGGAAAAATGTTTGATCTTTAGTACGAAAGCTCACTTACTGCTACAACTGTGGTCTTATAAAACATGGCTGAAAACAGACCTGGTTTAATATAATCACGTTTATTAATACTTCTTACTCATGTAGCATTTTGTATGGAAGGATTTGGCATATTTTATAAATACCAGTTAAACTTCACAACCAGGCTGCAATGCACGCAATACTATGTCACTAAGCCCATTCTCTACAGGGATAAACTGAGATTCCCAGCCTACATCTACTGTATGGGCTCAAGCACTGGGACATGGTTGCCCATACAATTGAAAATACTATTTTAACTGCAGGAATGTCCACAGCTAACCATTCCTCTTTCAGATAATGCCAGGGCAAAGCACTAGTTCAAATAGGTCATTTGGACATAGTCACTTTATGCTGTGGATAAGAGAATCTGACTGTGTGGGTTTAAGACCTAGTCCTGCTTTCTGAGAACAATCTCTAACCAAACCCATCCACTAGCATATATATAACCATTGTAACAGAAAAGGTCCCAAAACTCTCACGACTACACCATTTTCTCTTCTCTTTCATTCTCCAGCTCCTCAAAACCATTCCTCAATCCTCTCTCTCTCTCTCTCTCTCAGTATCTCTCTCTCTCTCTCTCCTTCAAGCTTCTTCCTCCAGCTGCTCCCACTGCTTCACCATGTGCTCAATCATCAGTTCATGCTGGGATCAACTGTTTCCCTACAACCATAATCACACAATCACAATCACTAGCCTTGTTCTTGAGGGGGATTTCAGCTTACCAGAATTTTGCTGAAAATACAATGCAGTAGAGAGGAAACAGTCCAGGAGGTTCCTGGATTGTGTGGAAGATAACTTCCTGACACAGCTGGTAACAGAGTTTACCAGGGGAGATGACCCAGTAGAGCTGCTGTTTATGAACAGAGGACTGGTGGGAGAAGTGTTTAGAAGCCATCTTGGGCATATGACAGAAAATGATAGAGATCTTTATTCATTGTGAAGTCAGGAGTGGGAGGTAAGCAAAATTGCTACCTTGGACTTCCAGAAGGCAGACTTTGGATTATCTAGGACATTGATTGGTAGAGTCCCTTGGGAGCCAGTCCTGAAGGGCAATGCGGTCCATTAAGCCTGGACATTCCTCAAGAAGGAAATAAATGTGCAGGAGCAGGACATCCTCATGTGCAATAAGATTAGCTGTTGTGGAAGAACTGGAAAAAAAGAAAAAAGCTGAACATGGAGCTTTTTGTAATACTCCGGGAAAAAAAAGAGTTTACCGTACATGGAAGAAGGGACATGCAAGTCGGAAAGAGTGCAAGGATGTTACTAAGATAAGCAGAGAGAAAATTAGAAAGGCAAAAGCCCAGCTCGGACTTAATCTGGCCACTGTTGTGGAAGATAACAATAAGTGTTTTTACAAATACACTAACAACAAAAGGAGGCCCAAGGAGAATCTCCATCCTTCATTGGATGTGGCAGAGAACAATACCACCAAGGGTGAAGAAAAGGCTGAGGTACTCAATGCGTTCTTTGCTTCTGTCTTTAATAATCAGAGCAGTTGTCATTGGAGTACTCAGCCCCCTGAGCTGGAAGACAGGGATAGGAAGCAGAATAAACCTCCATAATTCAGGAGGAATCAGTTAGTGACCTGGTACTCTGCCTGCACTATTGCAAGAGTATGGGGCCAGATGAGATCATAGAATCATAGAATTGTTTGAGTTGGAAGGAACCTTTAAAAGTCATTTAGTCAGCTCCCCTGCAATCTACAGCTAGATTGGGTTACTCAAAGGATAGATCAAGTTGCTCAGACAATCCCTCAAGATCCACCTGAAGGTACTGAGGGAGCCAGCAGAAGTGCTCACCAAGTCAATTTCCATCATTTATCAGCAGTCCTGGTCAACTTTGTAAGATGTCAAACAACTGGAGACTTGCCAGCGTGACACTGATCTACAAGAAGGGCTGGAAGAAAGATCTGAAGAACTACAAGCCTGTCAGCCTGACCTCTGCATTGAGGAAGGTAATGGAGCAGATCATCTTCAGTGAGATCACGCAGTATGTGTAGGACAACCAGGGGATCAGCCCTAGCCAGCATGGATTCATGAAAGACAGGTCCTGTTTGACCAACCTTTCCTTCTATCATCAGGTGACCCACCTGTGGATGACGGAAAGGCTGTAGGTGTAATCTACCTAGGCTTCAGTAAAGTCTTTGACACTGTATCCCACACACTCTCCTGAAGAAACTAACAGCTCATGACTTGGACAGGTATACTCTCCACTGAGTAAAAAAATGACATGATGCCTGGGCCCAGAGAGTGGTGGTGATTGGAGTTAAATCCAGCTGGCATCCTGTCACAAGTGGTGCTCCCCAGGGGAACCAGTCCTGTGTCATATCTTTATTGACGATCTGGACAAGGGGATTGAGTGTATCCTTAGTAAGTTCGCAGATGACACCAAGTTGAGAGGAAATGTTGATCTGCGTGAGCGTAGGAAGGCTCTTCAGAGAGATCTGAAAAAGGTGGATTGCTGGGCTAAGGCCAAATGTAAGAGGTTCAAAAAGACCAAGCGTTGGGTCTTCCACTTTGATCACAACAGTTCCTTGCAATGCTATAGACTTGGGCAGAGTGACTGGAATGTTGCATGGTGGAAAAGGATCTGGGATTGTTAATAGACAGCTGGCTGAACATGAGCCAGCAGGGTGTCCGGGTGGCCAAGAAGGCCAACAGCATCCTGGCTTGTATCAGAAATAGTGTAGTCAGCAGGGCTAGGAAAGTGATTGTCCCCCTGTACTCAGCTCTGGTGAGGTTACATCTCAAGTACTGTGTTCAGTTTTGGCTCCTCCCTATAGGAAAGGCCATGGAGTGTGCCCAAAGAAGGGCAAAAAAAGCTGGTGAAGGATCTGGAGCACAAGTCTTATGAGAAGTGGCTGAGGGAACTGGGGTTGTTGTCTGGAGAAGAGGAGGCACAGGGGAGACCTTGTTGCTCTCTACAACTGCCTGAAAGGAGGTTGTGGTGAGGTGGTGGTCAGCCTCTTTTCCCAGGTAACTAGTTATAGGACAAGAGACAATGGCCTCAAGTTGCTCCAGGGGAGGTTCAGATTAGATTTTAGGAAAAATTTCTTCTCTGAAAGAGTGATCAAATATCGGAACAGACTGTGCATGGAAAAGGAGGGGTCGCTGTCCCTGGAGCTGCTCAAGAAATGTGCAGATGTGGCACATAGGAACATGATTTAGTGGGCATGGTGGTGATGGGTTGGGGGTGTGACCTGGTGAGGTCTTTTCTAACCTCAATGATTCTATGATTCTATAATGTTCCTAGTACACAGCACCATGCCATTCATGGATTCCTGATCTAATCTGGCTTCTGCAAGAAGCACCGATCAATGAGACATTTACCAGCCCTGGTGGAGCAAAGTGTAGAAGATTCCACTTGTTCAGAGTTGTGTTCTCACATCAGTCAACTGAGAACTCCATGGTAAGGCAAGTAGAAGACTTCAGTTTTTCCAGAAGGAACAGATGGGAAGGAATGACAAAGGAATATATTCACAGATAAGAGACAATAGACTAACTAGGGAAGTATAAGAGTCTGTTTCTGAACTTTTTGTCTCAAAGCTTGCTGTGAGGACTCTTGTCTCAAAGTTTGCCTGCCTGAAGGCTTGCAGACCAGGGGCAACGAGAGATAAACAGCCACTATGCATTAAGGCAGAAAACCAGCCAGTTAACACTAGTTCTGAGGTGCTTAAGAGTCTAGAGCTCACTGGATTTGAGCTCAGGTGGCTAGAGTGGTGTGGCACCCAGCATGGTCAGTTGTAGTTTCTCAGTGCCTTGAGAAACACTGTATTTTATAATTCCAATAAGAACTGATCTTATCACCAAAAATGGAAGAGTGAAGACAGGAATTGAAACAATAAGTTGTTTACTGACAGCCTTTAAATAACTCTAGATACTGTTGGACAAGGGAGAGAGGTGAAAATAAGGAAGATAAGGAAGATAAGGAAGAGATGTGATGACAGCTGCTGCTGGGAAAACTTGAGGAGAATCACCCCAGTACTATTTAACCTCTTCAGTATTTGTAGCTCCATCTGCCTCACATCCTTTTTCTTGTTTGGAAGCAGCAACAATACAGCAGCAGTAAAACAAAATCTTGACTTTCCAAAAATGTTTTCTAGTAGTTGTGTTTTGTTCTCAAGCAAACAGATGTCTTTAGAAACAAATCACTGTTCTGCTGGTGGTTTAGTAGCTGAACTCACTTCAAGTCACATTGCAACACTAATGTAGCTACATCTTTACTGGGACTTACTCTAGTCTCTCTGCAGAGCATCATGCATAGTTAGAATCATGCATGCTTCACAGAATCACAGAATTGTAGGGGTTGGAAGGGACCTCTAAAGATCATTGAGTCCAGCCCCCCTGCCAAAGCAGGCTCCCTACAGCAGGTCGCACAGGTAGGCATCCAGACAGGTCGTGAGGATCTCCAGAGAAGGAGACTCCACAGCCTCCCTGGGCAGCCTGTTCCAGTGCTCCGCCACTTGCGCTGTCAAGAAGTTCTTACACATATTTGTGCAGAACTTCCTGTGCTCCACTTTGTGGCCATTTCCCCTTGTCTAATCACCATACACCACTGAAAAGAGTCTGGCCTCATCCCTTTGTCTCCTGCACTTTAGATATTTATAAACATTGATAAGATCCCCTCTTAGTCTTCCCTTCTAAAGGCTGAACAGACTCAGGTCTCCCAGCCTTTCCTTTTAAGGGAGATGCTCCCGGCCCTTTATCATCTTTGTGGCCCTCTGCTCAGCTCTTTCCAGGAAGTCCCTGTCTTTTTTGTACTGGGGAGTCCAGATCTGGACATAGTACTCCAAGTGAGGCCTGACCAGGGCAGAGTAGAGGGGGAGGATCACCTCCCTCGACCTGCTGGCAACGCTCTTTTTAATGCACCCCAGGATACCATTGGCCTTCTTGGCCATGAGGGCACACGGCTAGCTCATGGCCAACCTGTTGTCCACCCGTTGTCCACCAGGACATCTAGCTCCTTCTCTGCAGAGCTCCTCTCCAGCAGGTTATCCCCCCACCTGCACTGATGCATGCAGTTATTCCTTCCCAGGTGCAAGACTTTACACTTGCTTTTGTCAAGCCTCATGTTGTTCCTCTATTGTGACAAGCTTGCTTAAAATCTATTCATTTTATTATTTTATTGATGATATTATTTCATAGAATAAATGTTTTATGGATTATTTTATAAATAAACTATTTAATTATAATCATAATTCTGTAGATTACTGAAGTATGTGGGATGATCCGAAAGTAATGCCTCCTCCTTTTTTTTTTTTTTTTTTTTTTTAATGTGTTGGTGCATGATATCAGAGATGGATGTTGGTGGTATGGCAGTAGAGTTGAACCTTCCCAACGATACTCCATTACATTTTGTTTCTGTGTGACAGATGGCAGTAGAGGGGCAGTCTGACATAATGGCATCTGACATGAAAGTATGTACGAAGAAAACACATACCGTTGAGTTTCTCCATGTGGAAGAAAGTGCACTCATTGACATCCATCAATGCTTACTGAATGTTTCTGGAGGCCAAACAGCGGATGTGAGCACAGTGAGGCGGTGGGTGGTACATTTCAGCGGTGACCTCAGTGACAGTCAGGCACCTCCACTGGTACAGATTGTTACAAGTAGAATGCAGGCTCTTGTTCATTGCTGGTGAAAATGCACAGCTAATGGTGGTGACTGTGCTGAAAAATAGTGTTTTCTAGAGGAGAATTTTGTCTATCAAATAGTGTTATTGTGCTCTTTGAATCTGTTGTATCTTCCATGGAAATAAATAGGGGGCATTACTTTCAGGGAAACTTTATAGAAGAAATTGAAAAAGTCTGACTTCAGAACGTGTGGTTTAGATATATTTTCAAATCAAATCTCTGCATCTGCCAGAACATGAAAAATATGGAGTCAGTTTTTTGTGTTGTACTTGAGCCTTAATGCACATGCCCCCATGGCTTTCTGTGCAGGCTGTATTCTGCAAAGGCAATGGCAGAATTAAGCATTAGTTGAAAAGATGTTCACAAACAAAATATATTGTTGAGGAGTCTTTTGAGCTTTGCTCTGAACCAGCCAGCTAGTGTAAACTTTGGAATAACTGAGAACCTGAGTAGATAGACACCTAAATACTTTTGAAGACCTCATGCTTTGACCACAATTAATAAGAATTAGTAACAGCAAAGCCTGGATAGGAACCCAATGCTTTTGTTTTGTTTCCTTTCCTTTGTAATCTTATCTGTTTCTCATTTACATTAATTCTTGTTTATGCTCCGAAATGCTCATGAATTTTTGTTTGTTTTGATAAAAATGTAATACAGTTACCCAGTTTCTCCATGTATAAAACAAAAATTAGGTATAGAATGACAGATAGGCTATCACCTGGTGTGTGGCAAAATCATTTCTTAGTTAGAGAATGAGAACTGACTTGCAAATTCTTGTGTTTTGTGCGCACATACACTCAGCTAAAAAGAATAAGCCTAACTGCAAAGCTTGAGATGCTGGCACTATATCAGGAAGATGTTGTCAGATTCAGCACCATGAGAAGGATAAACTCTTTCTGGAGTGGTGTCAAAAGTAGGAAGTGGAGGGGGAAGCTGCAGAACTTGACTAGTGATCCTATCTACCTCTCCCTCCACTTCCTTCTGTTTTCTCTTCGGACTGTTTATTTTTGTGAAACTAAAGCTTCCACTGGGCAAATCTTGATGATACAGACAACTTGAATTTCTAACTGAAGATTCACAGTGAGAGCTGAGGGCAAGCTAAATTAACACAGTTTGTGTGTGTACTGGCTACATCAACTCTAAAGTCTGTACCATTGCCAGTCCATCCAGTACAGTTCACAATGGAGACTGAGGCACAGAATAACCGACAGCTTTGTTCTGTATTTGCTGAAGTCAGCAGATATACCCAATGATTTCCATGCAACATCAGCAAACGTAGGTGCCAGAAAATAAAGTCTAAGGCTTCTTGCACTCAATCCACTGAATCCAGTATAGAATCAAACACATCAAAAATGTATTTTCTTGGATGTTAGTGAGCTAGAAAGAGCCCAGTTGAGAGCAAAGTTTTGAGTTATGAGGGATGAGTGGGCAATTTCACTTTCAATAATCAGCTTCTCAGTGAGTCTAAGCAAACTAGAAAATATGGAAGTCCAGTGTTTTTGAGCCAAAACACAGGTCACCCTTCTGAACGCCAAAGTTCTTTATAAATATCTATTATTGAAAACATACAACATTATCATGTCATACTGTGATAATTACAAGGCAACATCAGTAAAATACCACTAGATTGGCTCTTTCTTGACTTATTCATACACAAACATGAAGCTGGAGACAACCTCTCAACAGGAGTCTTCACACTTCCCCCACAAGTACATCTAGATGTTCTGTGAAGGATTTAAGTGCAAAATATAAGTGCAATGGAGTCATGATCATTCTATTTCTGGAGTGAGATAATTTAAAAAAACAAAATCTCATTCTTCAAAGACAAGTGAGTAATCACCTTTGAAAAGTTTGCATATTCTGATGAGCTGATTTCATGTTTTGTCACTAATCCACCCAGGCTGTTCTAATGAATCACTAAAAATTAAAGAATCAGGTGAGTGGATAAAGGTCAGATGACAAAAACAATGCAAAGTCAATATTCGGACAAATGACAGTGTTGCCAAGACCACGCTTAGCAGAATGGTGTTAAAAACATTATGTTTTTAACCAGAGCTTAATCTGCAATTTTATTTTATTTTATAAAAATTACCTAGAGAGAGATTCTTTGTGGACTATTAACTTTTTTAGTATTTAGATCACAGCTCCTAAAGACTTAGCTATATTTTGACAGGTACTGACAATGAATGCCGTGGAATTGTGACTCAATTGTCACCTTTGGCGTTTTCAAGCTGAAAAACTCAGGATGAGTGCTAGGTACTAATTAGAACTGTTATATTAGGAAAGCAAATACAATGGTGTCTAACATTAAACAAAGCACAGTTCTCATCACATGTGGTTTCTTTTGTGTGCGGGTTAGTCTAAAAAACTATTTTGCATGCTAATGAGGCACAAACAATAATTGCCAAAGTAACTAGTTTCATGCAATTACAAAAACCACATTAAAAGCCCTATTGTTTGTTGTCTTATGATTTTTAGTGCTAATTTTGCGCTTGATAATTTGGGGATTTCATTTGTACCATAGTGTGCAATTTCGGTTTTCTACGTATGAAGGTGAAGGCTTCTAATAGAGAGTTGAGGGTATGAGGAAACAAGCCCAAACATACAAAAATATAAGCAACAGTCACTCTCAGAGAAGAAGTTGGACAATTGGAAAAGAGAAGGAGAGAAAAGACATGGCAAAAATTTTCTTCCTCTGCAAGAAAGGGAAATCAGAACTGAGTAGACAGAGGCTGGAGGAGCTGGGAGGCGCGCAGACCAGCTAATGAACATCACCAAGCTGACACATCCTGTGGCTTGGAATGCATGACAAAGCCAGGAGTCATGCACAGATCTGAAGGAGTACAGAAAATTAGAGAGTAAAAAGTCAGATGGTTAAGTAGTTAAAAATAAAAAGTTTGGGGCCCCGCTCTTCCATGGAAGGATCTCTCATTACAGCCCATACAAACCATTTATAATCCTATGAAAGAAAGACTGGACTCTCCTATTTTAGCGTACACACTGACTGCTCTGGCTGAAATTTTGCCTGCATTTCTGTGATTTGTCCTTTCATCCCACAGTCGCTTGTCTGAAAATTAAGTGGAGAAAAACATACCGTATGGCATTTTTTCCCTCTGATTCCCCAGCCTTTAGTTTGTTATTTTCTAACTGAATAAAATATCAAATAGTTGAACAGGGATTTTGCATTGCTGAGAGAAAATGTGCATTGCTTGGAATCTTTTTGCTTTTTTCAGCCCAATCTCTACCTTTAGAAGCAGAAACATTGCTTTAAGGTCAGAATTGAAAACCTTTTGCTCTAAAGAGCATTATATACATTGTTATTGGAGGATACTAAGTTTCACTTTCTTGTGTCCCTTAAGAAAACACAGTTTTAAGTCCTGTGCTAGTCTGAAATCCCTCCTAAAACAATGTCTAATGTAGATAGCACAAAACTTGTGTTACGGTCAGAATTAATTTTCCTTTTGTGACAGTCACTCTCTATCCATTTACCATGATATTAAGCATTTCTGCAGATATCCCTCTCTCCCTTTTCTTTCCCTGTGTGTTATGGTACTGGTGTTGGAACAGGAAATAGATTTAAAATCAATACATGCTGGTATTATTAGATATTGTGATGCAGTGGTGGCGTTTTTTTTTGTTTGTTTGTTCTTTTTTTTTCAAATCACATTAATATCACCATAACTAGCTAAGCTCAGTAATGTCACCCTTTCATCCTATATATTCCTTCTAATATACTATCCTCTAATATAATATATAATTCCTATGTATATATAACTCCTTCTAATACAATAACCTCTATATTCCTTATTTTCCTGTTGCCAGCTTTCTGAATATTATTTTCCTAACATTGTTATCTTTTCAGCATATTCCCCCCCACACACACTTTGCCCCATTCCATTTTTGTTTATGGTTTATACTTGAAAAAACCATGAAGTCTTCAGGAAAAAAAGCTTTTAACATTTTCCTGCTAGTATGCAGCATTTCAGAAATATTACCAATTGCTATGTGAATAATTGATTCATGGCTGTCACAACATGGAGGTGACATTGTACCTTCTTACTTCTCTCCCCCACCCCCTAGTGTTCATTTAACCTTTTCCTATTCTTTGTTGAAAAAAAGACAATTTAGATTTGGTCAGCATTAGACTATACCCACGCAAACTAACTTCTAAACAAAGACAGAATAATCCTTATTAGGAAACTTTACCTTAGGTTGTGTTGATATTGTTGATTAATTTAGTATAAACACTGTAATAATTGAGAAGTATATAATCAACGTTGTATTTAATTGGCACTGTACACTTGCTATATAAAGACTAATTCTCTAGACAATTAATTAAAACTGTTTATACGGAGACACATTTGAGGAAAAAGCAAGAAGTTTATGTAATAGCTATGCATAAAAAAACCCCCACATTTTCATTTAGTTTGAAAGACACTTTTAATATAATAGTCAAAGCCTAATTGGTCTGCTACACTGGAGCATTAAATGCTAATTATGATTTGCCTTTCTTCTGTTGTTTTATGATGACATTGAAATATGCTTTTCCTTCTTTCCTTTTTTCACTAGTTTTCTTTAGGCACACAGGCATCTAGGTAAAAGCTTTATTCAGCCAAAATATAGGGAAGTTGAGTTTAATGCTTTGTGTTTCTGTTGATGGCATAAATAGATAAAAATTAGACAATATCAGGTCTAAGAAAAATGTTGCTTGAAGTGAGGATAATATTTTGGAAAACTCAAGGACATTGGGTATCATATCTTGCTAAACTGGACATTTATATGCAATCAAGATCAATCTTAAATGTAGGAGGTACAAGGAACTTCAGATTTTTTATCTAAGACAAATTAAAATAGATTTAATACAGTCTTTCTATAAGGTTGTAGAATAGATCCTTATAAATAAAAGGAGTCAATGCTGAAGTATTCTTAGAAAGCTACTCCTGAATGATCTAGAAAAGGCAGATCTGGGAAAAACAAACATGCGGAGTGTGAAATAGCAGAGATTATTATTGAAAAAATTGCCTAAGATAAACAGAAGTGTTAGATATAAGCTATTACATATATTTCTGTGGTAGAACTGTTAGAAGAGAAGAGTAGCAACTTCTTTTGCCAGAAGTTCAACTTGCGACCTTGGGCAAACCACTTTGTAACTCCATGCCTTGGTTTCCTCAGTCAATTAGGTTGAAAGAGAGCTGAGAGCTGTGTGTTGAGTGTTCTTGCATTTGGAAGTGCAAGCGGAGTGCCAGTCAGCACAGACTCAGTGCTTTGTAAAGTCCACATAGGCTGCACTCATAGAAACATGATCTGTTCTGAGGTCACTGCATGTAGATTATATGCTTCCTATTAACTGTTTCAGGCTTCTGTTCACCCTCTGGAAGTGACAGCAGGTATACAGCTCTGGCCACTCACCTCAAGCAGTCCCACCAAAAATACTGTGTCAGCCACAAGCACATAAGAGGCCAAAGACTCCTCTTCCATCTTCCATCCTTTATGCGGCTATATACTGCCTGGCTCTTAAGCTTTCCAAGTCCTTTGAAATCTTTGTCTGAGAAGTGCTAGAACTGCTGGGTGGCCAGGGAACCTCTCATACCCAAGGCCAAAAACAGGTGCAGATATAAACCCCAAGTAAATAGAAATTGATTTGGAGGAAATTCTCAACTTCATAACTCAAAACACAACATGAGCATCTAGGTAGGAATCATCCAGCAGCATATAAACCACCACTCAGCTGATTAGGACCATCACAGTGAAGCCACTAGATTCCTAGCATTGCTGCTTTTTGTCTGACCAACATCAGTGAAAATAGTATGTGACAGTGCAGGGGTTAACATCGAGGGGACATGGGCTGGTAGTCCTTGTCGAAGCTGCAGCTACCATCACACTACAAGTCGATAGCAATCATGCTTAGACTCAGGGGTTTTTCAGAGATATACTAATCATTGCGGACCCACTGATGATACTTGCACTGCTCTCCAACTCATTGTCATGTGCCATTTTCATTACCCACAACTTCCACCTTCTTCCTTTGCCTTTCCATTTGCTGAGGTAGAATCAGGTTTCCTGGCCCAGCAGCTGCTGCCAAGAGAAGTTTGTCAGTCTGCCTTTATATTTCAACACCTTCCTGTCTCTTCTTTCACAGAATCACAGAATTACAGAATTGTAGGGGTTGGAAGGGACCTCTAAAGATCATTGAGTCCAACCCTCCTGCCAAAGCAGGTTCCTTACAGCAGGTCGCACAGGTAGGCATCCAGACAGGTCATGAATATCTCCAGAGAAGGACACTGCGCAACCTCCATGGGCAGCCTGTTCCAGTGCTTCATCACCTGCACCATGAAGAAGTTCTTACGCAGATCTGTGCAGAACTTCCTATGCTCCAGTTTGTGGCTATTTCCCCTTGTCCAATCACCACACACCACTGAAAAGAGTCTGGCCTCATCCTTTTGCCTCCCGGACTTCAGATATTTATTTTATATATATTTATTTTGTTCTTTTATTTTTTCCTTTCTTCCGCCTAATGTAATCATCGTAGGACTATAAGGACAAGAAGCTTCTTTGAAACATGAATGGTTTCATCAGGATATTTTGTCCAGAAGATTCTATAAAGCTACTGCATGTTTTTCTTCCCTCTTCAATAAACGAGCACATCATTTCATTCTATGTCCAGCTATCACCAGCCTAAGGGGCTGCCACCATAATTTTAACTTCTCAGCTGGCCTTCTAGTCAGTATCTCAATACATTGTATGTCCAAGATGACTCACACTACTGTTTTATTTATGATGCAATCAAAGACTGTAGGAGAGTGAGCAGTAACTGCTTTCCTAGTGCATATAAAACTCTTTTTTTTAGTCCTATATTATAAATATTTGAAAGTCTCAATTTTTCCTTCTTCCTCATTTCTGTCCTCTCAGAAAGAGCAGCAGCAGTTGCTTAGAGTAAGCAGAATACCAGTTTCTAATTCATCTACCTTTATGGTATATTTTGCTAGGTCTACTAGCAAAAAACCTACTACTAACTCATTAACAAAATGTTTTATCTCAAAATGCCCTTGTTTAGTAGCTCTGGCAACAATAACCACTTCTTATGAGAGAGGAAATAAGCATTCACCTGCAGTCTTCACTGAAGTAGAAAGAGTGTAAGATGATTTGTTATTTCAGCAGTATCACTGACTCACAGTGATCCCAGAAACTTTCTTTTTTACTGGGGAAGGACAGCTTCAGCAGGTACAAATGCTCTGATGATAAGCTATCAAATCAGCAGTCTTTTTTATACCCAAAGCAGGATGCAGATCTTACAATTATTCTAAATTTATGTTTGCTTATGGGATATCCAAGGAAGTGGCAAATGCTTTCTAATTGTCCATGAAACACAAACACCAGATCTAAGATGCTTACAGTTTCACAACAGAGAAATACATCAAGAGGAAGAGAAAGGAAACAACAGCCTACAGTTTATACATAGTTCACTAGGAGCAACACAGCAGAAAAACAAGATGTAAATAGAGACAGGTGAAGGCTTGTCCATTTTTGGAATTACTTTCCTCTGCAGTCACAAATTTTGTAGCCTGTAGCATCAGAAATCATGACACGACATCGGATTTAACATCAAAATTACCTGCCTGGTACGAGAAATGCATCTCCCAATCTGCAGTGCATTGGCGGACTTCATACTGTAATTGTAATTAATCTCTTATTGGACCCTTGCTTCCCTGGACAACGCCATATTGTAAGGACTAAATACATCATCAGTGAGTCTCATTCTTGTGTATTACACTAATACATCATTGGAATGACAACTGCTTCTGATGATATATTAATGTAATACATCAGTAGTGTGGAGATCCTATGGGGTATTACTCAGGAATGGGGGCCGTATAAAGAAAACAGACCAGAGTCAAATTCAGTTTAATTACTGAATGAAAGTCTATCAGGACCAAGGTTACACGTAATGCTAACATTCTTACATCATCCATTAGATTAATTTGCAACCTCATTACATATTAACCTTGCAATTTTAGATAGTAATCGTGGGATTTGGATTTGCCTGGTGAAGTGAATAATTCACAAACCATATCCTCCCCAATATTTTATTGTGATACATGAATAACGCAGCTATCTTATTTTTATTCTATCATACATTCCAGTATAGTTAAACACATCAAATGTGCAGCTATGGAACCAGATTTAGAGAAACAACACTCTGTTTGAAACTCTTTGTTTGTAGTCACTGACCACCATATAAGCATTTGTACTTACAAAGTGCTTTCAAAAGAAAGAGACGACTGGTATTTGCTTTTGCAGTCAATTATACAGCACGTTTGTGTATCATTTGTTGTAAAGTGATCATAAACCATGTACAATTTTTATGGCTTTTTTCCCCGCTTCGTTTTTTTGTGTGTAAGTTGTTGGGGTTTTGTTGTCGTTGTTTTGGTTTGGTTCATGATATTTTTTTCCTATTCTTTTTTGGTAGGAGACTTTTTGTAGAATTCCTCGGGGATTTACATGGTACATTCTCCTGTTCTTTAAGTTACGTTCTGAGTTGCATTCTGAAATGTTTTTAACAAAGGGACTTTCATAGCAATATCGTAGTATTCACTGACATGAAATATATCCAAAGTCATCTTTCCTTGGCCCTGTTTCTTCCTAATTTTCATGCTGCTATTATAAGCAATCCAGAGAATCCACCTATATATTATGAATCAAGCTGGCCCCAGAGGTGATATGATTTAAACTAGAGCTTTTGGTAGTCTTTCATTTCATGTTTATTAAAATTATAACCAAATGTTGAAAAAATTATCATAGAAAAGCATACAGCACTAAGGCAAAAAGACAATGTATATTCCATTTTATAAACATCTTACTGTTCTAATACATATGCTATACTTATTTTTGAATAGACTGTTTTGTTTAATAAGCATTTATCTATTGCTAATGTCTTTGGAGAATTCATCTTGGGGTTTATACTGAAGATAAATGCAAGCGTGTGAGGGTTTATGAAAAATGTCTCAGCAAGTGACAGGAAGCCTGATATGAGTTACCACAGTCTGCTTCACATGTGGGGCAATACACTACTTGCATTTATTATATTTTCTTGCTAGGCATTTTCTTTTTCTGAGACCCTTTGATACTATATACTTTTAAATACCAAACACTGACAGCAAATCTGAAAAGAATTCATGATGTGGAAAAAGACACAAAACTACTGATGTAAAATGTAGCTACAATAAAATAAAGAAGAAACCACAAAGATTTTATTTTACTTTTTTAATGGTGTGTGCATGAGGAAAGGGAATCAGAATTTAAAAGGAATTAACTGAACATCAGATGCATGTCCCAATGATACATGTCATTTTAGCTCACCAGGGTGATGTACGTATTATTTAGAAAACCATTCAAAGCCACAGTGAGAAATTCTACTAAGACTAAATGGAATTCTCACAAAACAAAGTGTCATTGTCTTGTGAGAAAAGCAAATTGCGTGCATTTACATCTACATCTAATCTTACCTAATCTTTTGTGCCTTATACCTGGGATGATAATAAATAACGCATTTTCAGTGTGGGGAGAGGTTATGGAAGTAGGGTAAATCACTGAGAACCCCATGTGACCTATCAGCTGAGTTCCCAAGGTAGGTTTCTTCTGGTTATTTTCTAATTAGCAACAACTTCTCCCTTCCTCTGTCATGTGTTTTCCTTAGCCCATGGTCTGAACTGAAGGCAGATCTGTTACAGACTCTATTGTAGAATCTTCGGGATGTCAGTAGGAGCTGGAATTAAATTAGATTTCAACTCTCACAAATTAATGAGTAACCTTGAGGTGTTTGAATGTATCTGGTATGTCAATAACATAATGTGCAACAGTAAAAGGATGAACTTTGCTCATACACCATGTGGAGGCTTTCCCCTGTGAGTTTTATATGGTGAATTATTTACTAGTTATTGAATTAATCAGACAAATTTTACTTTTTGGCACTTTCAAAATTTGATATTTAAAATCTGCTTATGTGCCTAATTGAATGGATATCACGTGCAGACCTGCTCCTCAATGAGCTGTTCCTGCTTGTTTAATAGAGGAACTGAAAAATGAAACAAAAGCACATTTCCCCCTCAGCATCAGCAGGACAGCCTTGCAAGAAAGCACCATGTTGCAGACACCTCGCGCCACTAAGGAGTCTGAGAGGGAGAGGGGAGATGGGCTGGAGTACATCAGTCTGGCTGCACTCAAGGGCTGAATGAATTTGAAACATGACCAAGTCTGAACGGAATAGTAGTCAGAAAGCCAGGAACAATTACTTCAGATTACAAAATGCTTGAGCGATTTACTTCACAGGACAACTGCACACTCTCCCTGTACTAAAGGACTATCAATACTATATTTGGACAAAATTTGATGAGAGGAGCAGAGAATAGGGAGGGCAGAGATATTCACATTGTGCAAGATGAAAGCAGCAAAGTATTTAAATAGAAATGTGTTCCAGTAACCAAAATCCCTACCCAATATCATCATTGTTTCAGAAAGTCTGATTAGTTAACATATTCCATCACCTTGGGAAGAAAGCTGAGGTAAGCTGCTTAATTTATAGATGGATGGGACAAACTTATTTAAAAATTCTCACTACGTTATCATGAATCATGTAGGCCTATTAAACTAATTGCTAAGTAAATTTAAGCAGTATTACAGTAGATTTCAGTGAATTTATCATCAATCTAAAGAGATCTTTGGTGGTCTCATGCTGCCCCCCACAGATATGACTCAGAACATTCATTATGCCATAATTACAAAGTCTCTTTGAAGAGGCTAAAAATCCCAAGACTCCTCTCATCAATTATTTTCACCTGTTAATTCATTTTGTGTGAGGTAATAACCTCAGCATAATAACAAATGTGCAAGTACTCCGATTTTGCAATTAAAAGCAGCAGGGCTCCTATTTTGATCATACAGACTGTGACATCCATCATAGAAAACAATTTGGGCCTAGCGGGATGACAGATGCCACACTGATGGCTCTACTAACTAACTGCCTGTCCTGAAAAAAAATGGTCCCGTTTCAGCCTGCAGCTGCAAGCTATCTGATAGCTCCTGCCCAGGCAGCAGGGGAAAGCCCGCAGTGACTAAATTACTGAAAGGTAATTTTGTATTGCAAAATAAGGATTTGGGACCCATCTATGCACGCATTCCAGTGGCTGGTGTAATTTGGAAACAAATAGTCCTTTTCATTTGAAAATGACTGGAATCGCTGCCAGTGTTCAGCGAGTATTGTTTCTCAGCCTTTTACATGAGGAATACAGCGTAATACTCATTATTTCTCCCCTTTCACATCTTATTAGACACAGAAGGCAAGGTGGTTATCTCTGCTTTCTTTAGCTAAATCTGCACAAGTAGGATTTCTTCCAACCTCTGGACAGGTGCCTAAATAATAGAAGAGCACTCATTTTAGCCTTTCAGTTCATATCAAGGCTGAGTGAGCTCTGTATGGGGAATGATCCTGCTCTTGCCACCCAGCCTTAAAATGATATGCCTGCATCCCAAACCATGCTAAAAACAATGGAGCAAAACGCAAGCTCAGGCAGCTCATTAGCCTCAGGACTGAGTCACCAAGGAAATAATTTGATGTTGAATTAATGACAGGAAAGCTATTGTCCTGACAGAGTGGGGGGGAGAAATGTATATACTCTAGGAAGAACCCCAGGAAATGCAGCCAATTTATTTTACTCACAAAAGTGCATAATGTGATACTTTAGTATTGGACCAATTAGCTTAAAACATTTAGTGCTGAAATACTGCATACTCTGAGTAAACAAGAGGACTGATTAAGCCTAACTTTCTAATGGCGAACACACAATGTTGCTGTCAACTAATATGAACTATTTCAATATGGTCTGGGAATTTTTTTTTTTTTTCTTCTTTTTTTTTTTTTTTTTTTTTTTTTTTTTTTTTTTTTTTCCCAATCCAATAAGTCTAAAATATGGTGGAGGTAGCTGGACTGTTCAGGCTGCTAGCCGCAGCCAATGCAAATTATGAACGGAAACCACACTACTGAAAGGTGGTAGGTATCGTAAGGATTATGTTTTCAGGTTTCAGCACACTAATGCAGAGCAACAAAAGATCAGCAGAGGGCCAAAGGTTAAGTATAGCATGAACTTTCTCGGTGGCTGCGCGCCTTAAGATGAAAAGATAGCTCTGTTTATGACATCTGCAGATTACAATGCTTACCATTTTATACTTCCCTCCCACATTCTCTGCGGACAAAGAGCTGTGCTCAGCTTCTGGGGAAAAATCTACTGTTTCTTACTCCATCATATTACGCTCATAAACCCTGTCAGCAATAAAGGATGTATGGGTAGGCAGAGTCAGGGATGTGCAGCTAGTAAAATACAGTCGTACCAGAAAAGATACCAGCATTTCAATTTCACTTCTTCAGCTGGCTCTCTGCTCACAAACCTGCAGCACTCTACAGAACAGTGGAGGTGAGGCAGATTCCTGGGGTGGCTCCAGTCCAGGTGAGCAATGTGGCCAAGGGGCCTGCCCAGCACTCCCATATACAGAAAGCAGATTTTACAAGCCAGTCACAGGATTTACAGTACAGAAGAGGTTTTTTTTTTTCTTTTTCTTTTTTTTTCTTTTTTTTTTCCCAAGGGATTACACTGTGATAAAAGCAAACAAAAAAGATTAATCAAAACAAGAACATTAGAATTACCCAGCTTAGATGCTTTTTTAATGCAAAGCCAATAGTTCTTGCCCTTTATGCACATGTTCCTGCAGTAACTAATGTACAGTGGCCATCAACAAATTATGACTCGTGACACTTTTGCTGCTGCAGTATTAAGCCCAAAGTCCTATGGAGAAAATATATGGTTTTTATTACCAAATTGTTCTTGTTTACAATTC
The DNA here is from genome assembly GCA_013396635.1 of Penelope pileata. Lineage (NCBI taxonomy): Eukaryota > Metazoa > Chordata > Aves > Galliformes > Cracidae > Penelope > Penelope pileata. Next base: position 86,139 of record WBMW01002965.1, read on the forward strand.
TAATATCCTCTTCATTATCTACTTTTCCAGACATTTTAGGCAGTTCTGAAGACCTGGGGCAGCACTAGTCCTGTCATAAAGAGAAATTAATGTTGTTAAAGATGGCCTAGCTGCCCTCTGGGACAGCTGAAGATGTGAAAATATAAGGTTCTGTTTTAAAGATGAAAATGATTAAAGGTACAGGCACCTTGCTCTTAGTGCAGCCACTAAAACTTTTAATAAAATACTTCAGCAGAAGGAAAAAAAAAAAAAAAAAAAAAAAAAAAAAAAAATGTTTTTTTTTTTCCCCTGAAAGTTTTAAAAAAAAAAAAAAAAAAAAACCAG
>WBMW01002965.1:86474-215275 GCA_013396635.1 Penelope pileata
AAAAAAAAAGAGAGAGAGAGAGAGGAAGAGAGACAGAGGAGACAGAGGGAGAACTTTGTTCTATAAGAGAAGGCTCGCTTTAAGGACTAATAAGCGTAAAAAGGACCTCATCATTATAAAGAACCTATTCGTCTCAGAAACAGCTCACTTAATAAAGACTGGATGATAGAAAAACCAGTAGAGCTGTCTCCAAATAGCCAGTAAGCTAATTAGGTGCATTGTAACAGGTAGCCTTTACAAAAACTGACAGGCTTAAGTCAGCATGTCGCAAATACTTAAGAACATTGTAGCAGATGTACCGTGGTTATTGTATTCTCTTCAAGGCCTTTGCTGCTGCCACAGTTTTATAAGCTTACCCACCTCCAGTCCTTAAAGAAGCTCAAAACAGGTTTCAGCGGGAGAAACGAGGGGAAAAAAAAAAAAAAAAAAAAGAGAGAGAGGGAGAGGGAGAGAAAAGAAACACAAACCTACTGTAGATATTACATGAGCTTCTAGGGGCCCCAGACCAAAGAGACCTTTCAGACGGAATGGTTCAGCTGTCTGGAAGAAAATGGCAGGAAACACAAAAGACGAGAGCATAACCTTTGTCCTAGCAGGGATGGAAGAATATCTGTCAGAACTTCACCTTCATAATCTTGCCCACCTCAGTCATTTTTTACTGGTTAAATGAAGGTTACAGAATTTGCTCTGAAGACGAAATGTCACTTTCTCCTTAAAAGAAATTGTTGAAGTTAAAAGACAAGTTTACATCCTCATTTCCCCAAAGACTCATATTCACTGTTCTCTCTTTGGTTTTGTTTGTTTTCTCTACTTCCAGAAGAGATCAGATCTTAGAGTTGTGCCTCTCTCACATGCTTTTGATTTGCTAGCAATAATCTGATGTAATTGATGGTATACAGAAGCCATTTGAGGACTTGTAGGTCCCTTAATGATAGTGGGAGAGCTACAAAGGAAACCACTGCTGGTCTGGATGGCCAGGGAAGTCTAACTTCCCATCACTGGAGCTGGAATCTTGGTCCTAGCTTGCTACGGGTAAAAGCCCATGGTAACAGAGCTCTGGAATCAGACAAAGCTTTGCTCTCAAGCAGCAGAGGCTCTTCAGGAAGCAATGGCTTCAACTGGAAACCCAACAGAGCCACAGGCTGTGGCCAGAGAGAAGCATACTTATTTGAACACCCTCCTGCTCCAGATGATTCATATGGAACAAGTGATGTAGAAGTTCTCTGGCAGGATACCTTCTTCCTGATCCACAAAGATAACTTTTTCATGACACCAAATGTAAATTAATATCTGCTAGCATGTATGTGAAAAAGGTACTTTTTAGTCCACAGAGATATCAACATTTGGTTTAAAGTCCTTCTGATCCTCTGAGGTGAATACATTGAATTACACTATATTCCTGCAAGAGAGATCTAGTACTATATTCAAGACTGGAGAAAAATACCATGAGCTTTGCAAATCCATAGACAGTTGCAGGAGTAACTTTCCATTAGGAAAAATATCAATGCTAAACTATGGTCTACAGGCTCCAGAGCTCCAAACAAGCTGGCAGTTTCAAAGATTTAAACTAACACATTAAATAACTAAAAACATACTCTGGACATGATACAGACTATGAAAGTGTTAAGATTTATTTAATAAACAACTTGAGTTTGTAATTATCAACACTTCCAGAGGTTTGTATATAGTATAATGATCTCAGGTAAAAAAATGTCTACAGTATGATCAGTCTACTCTATTTTACACTTTTTCACACATAAGCTAATTTTGGAAAGCAAAGTTCAAAACTGATAAGTTAGAAGATGCCAGAATTAAGGTTGTTTGTGCAGCATTAATTCAGACTTCGAAGTGTATGCATAACAATGTACAGCTTAATTACATGATCAAATTATTTTTCTTTAGGAAATCTGCCTCTTTCACTTTGCAGTCCCTTGTCTGACACTTTTCTATAAACCTAGATGTATTAATTTCCTTGTGTTTTTTTTGAGGGTATGCAATTTCCACAGTATCTGAATGCTTCACAAACATAGGTTTCTCTCCATGCAATTCTTTTTTTGTCTTCTTTTTTCTTTTTTTTTTCTTTTTCAGATGGAGCGTTAAGGATAAAAATTATATATTCAATTATTTATTTTTCTTGTGAGGATCCATTACCTTCACTTACCACTTTAAGTATCAAGTACATCTGGAAATCACCATCTCAGTTATTGTTGATAGTGTGTTTAGGCTGCTTTCCTAGAAACATACAGGAATTCTGTGGCAGCAACAGATAGAGAATCCAGTTCCTCAGCTTTTTCATCTGTGAGATTCTCGCTTGTCTTCTTGCAGTCCTTTCCCTCATCCTCTTCATGCTCCACAGCATGCCCAGTACATAATCTTTTTACACAATCCTGATGGCTCTCAAAAGTGTTTCAAATTCACCCTAAAAGTTTGTTGGAAAAATAGAAATGAGTGACATATATTAAAGACTGAATCATTGTATATACACAAAAAACAGGCCAGTCATGCTTTTAATGGTCTTTTATGTACAGTTGAAAACCAAGAAATATTACCATGTAGTTCTGCTGAATAAAAGAATATTATAGTGTGTCATTTAGTGGTCACTGAGATTATTTTCTCCATTGCCACATTAGTGCACAGTCCATACTTAAAGGTTTAAAGATGCTGAATTAGTCAATCCACAAAGGATATCAGCTGTTGTCTTTCAATTATTAACAACAAACAGATAAGGAGAGACATTGCTCAAATGAATACACCAGAGATGCAAGTCTGGGATAGCAGATCCTCCTACTGTGAAAAGAAGTCACAGATGCAGCTTGGTGGGGTTATGGCTTTATACTACAGCCACTGTGTTGATTTTCTTATATTCTATTTTTCTCAATAAAAGCATTAAGATTTTGAAAAAGTTGTAAACAATTGAAAACAAAGTATTCTAGTGGGAAAAACCTGAGTAGCTAGCAAAACTAGTAGCTAGCCTCACCTTAAAAAGTGATCACGGTCAACAGGAATTTTTGTGTTATTGCTAAAATAATGGAAGATGTGGGAATCTGCTGTCACTTGATATTGGAAGGCAAAGAAATACTGTGGCCTCACCTATAGGAAGAAATATTATCAAAGGAAGCAAGTAGAACCAAAATAAGGACAGTAAAATATTTTTCCTATTTCAGAACTTCAGAAAGCTTCAAAAACATTGAACAGTGTTGATTAAAATTATAATTTCCTCAAGATGACATATGACACCAGTCCATAAATCTGTTCATACTCAGTCAAAGATGTCACAATTTGATCTTCTGTCTCTACATATTGTAAGAGTGGCAAGATGGGAACTCAATGCAATTGGCAGACATCAGTGTGATCACAAAAAACACTGAGGCCTAAAATAAAGCTATAGCCCTACCAAACTGAACCAACAGTAATAGAACCACAATTCCTATTTCTTTTTAGTCATCTTTTACCCAAAGTATGTAATTAGAGAGTCTTCCCCAGGCTTTGCAGGGTGCAAAATTTATAAACTTTTGGAAATTTCGGCCAGGTCCACAGCTTGTAGAATTTACTGAAATTCTGACAATTTATATATAATATTACTGTTAAATAAATAGAATAGGAAAAAAATGGTATTTTCTTAGGACAGGATCCCAGCTGACATTTCTTAGGTAGTTATGTCAGAGACTGGCATAAATGTTAGGATGTATACATAGCATAGCCCATTAAAAACATATGGACCCATTAAAATAAAACAAACAGAATAAAAATTCTTAATGCTTTTTTTACTTTCTTCGAAATGTAAATAGGTTGATATTTGTCAGAATTAAGGTATCCTTGACATGTTTTTAATATGGAAGAGTTGTGAAAAATAATAGCTACATCTGCTTTATTAAATCTTTGTAGTTTTCAACTGTGAAACAAAATGAAGCCTAAAAATCAAAAAAGATGTGATCTGGTATGCAGATAATAAAAGACCCTTGGGGGAGTGGCAGGGGAGTAAAGAGCAGCAAATCTTGATGCTCAAGTGTCTCAGAAATCAAACAAACAAACAAAAATAAATCAATTATATAAATATAATTCACAAAGCTCCACAGTCAGTATAAACATCAAGCAAGTAACATCTCTTTTCAATCCATGAAAGAAGAACTTTCTGGCCTCAGCAACCACATACTGAGATTTCTAGATCTCTTGTATTTCTTATAGAAATGGAACACCAAGAGATAACAGCATGAACTTGCTAAGCTCTAATAAAGTTATTCGGGATGTCATGAAGCATAAAACCACTGAGGATGATTTAAAATGCAGTTTAAAATGATGAGAAATGTCCACATTTTTCAACCACCTTTTTTACATTAAAAGAACATATTCTAATAGTTCTTACATCAAGCTGTACAAACAGATCTACTACTACTTGTGAGATCAATAGAAGGAAACTGCACCCCACAACAGCTATATATGAAAAAATATATTCTTGATTCTGTGTGCAAGATCAATAAATATGCAGGGATCAATTGGTCAGGTTAAATTAATCTTATGCACTTCTTCAAATACTTCTTTTGGATCATGATCTACAGGTTTCGATTATGTAAACATACTAGGGGGGCATTTTCTTGTTTATTTGCTTTGTTGCTGTTGTTCGTTTTTGCTTTTTAAGACAAGTTGTGTTTTCATGCGCAAAGTGTTCTTCTGATATGTAGATTTTGCTCGGCTTCAAGAAACTGCCCATGTCTCTGGCAAGCTGAAAAAAATTTTTTCTCAATATTGGGTACCTTCCAGTCCCTTTCTGCAGATAAGAAATGTGAAATTCTCTTAATTTTAAGTAGAACATAGTTTTTGCTATTCTAGAGGACACCGTCACATTTTTACAAACCTTATCTATAATTGCAGAACACAGCTTGCTCTGCTTGATTGAAGCATAAGACAATTTTATTTGTTAATTACAACTGTAATTAAAGATTTTCCAATCTGATTGGCAGATAGAGGGAAACATGGGGTGATAAGAAGGCAACGAAGTACCCCATTCCAAAACTTCTGGCCAGCAGAGTATGCATCATTTCATGTATGATTGTGTCTGAGGATGCCTCCCCTCAGCTCTCACTGTGCAAGGAGGAAAGGCTATTCTTCACTTTATTCCCTTCCATTCTGTCATTCAGTTACTGGGCAGAGAGATCACAGCCCTTTGGGCTGTCTTGTACAAATATCAGCCTTCCCACTGACTTCTCATAGAGGAGGGCAGATTTCTGAGTAATTTACTAGTTTATAAGCATGAAGACTTATACAAGAGGAGGAAGTGAGGAAGACTGTGTCTTATTCCTCACTTTTATGTATTAATGATAATCTAGGTCCAGGTTAAAAATCAAGATGGGAATGAAAAAAATTTTCAAAAGGAAAAAGAAAATAAAAAGATAAAACAAAACCAACCAACCAAGCAACAATGTCATCATGAATCTGAGCAAATTTTTCAGAATTTGCTTTTCTGTTACACTCATGGCACAAATCAGGTCCAGTCTGTAATTACAGGCATCAGTAGACTCCTGCATTTTACTCAGATTCATTTTTGATATTGTTGAATTTGTTCTCAAATATTGGATCAGGACTCTAACTAGTTGCTTGTGGAATGAAGAGAGATCTAAGCCACAGTTGCTGGGGTTCTTGTATGACTCTCAGTTAGCACTTCATATGGATGCAAGCTAATGTTTTAAGACAAGTTCATGGATGTTCTCAGTACTCATTTACTTCAGTAAGAAGTGATATGCTTAGCATTTGTCTCGTGCTCTGGCTACCCAGAAATGCGTAGTTGCTTAACTGTCATTGACCTATGCTTTTAAATACCCATGAAATTTAAGGAGCCACATGCTGGAGGACTGATACCAGAATTTCTGCACTTCAATATTATCTTTGAATCTTCGTGTCCTTTCTGTTGGCCCTTTTGTTACTGATTTTCTTTTCTTTTTTTTTTTTTTGAGCATCATTTTTGTACAGAAATTTGCTACTAATTTAGCTATTTCATTCCTCTTTTATTGCTCTCAGTTAGATTTCTTACATCTAGACCCTGCATCCCAGGTGTATTAGATCATATTAAAAGCCTTCCTTCTGCTCTTTGTTCTAACATGTGCTCTTTTAACTGTAAAAGATACTGCACAGTAATAGCACTTTGAACAAAAAGGTCAAAGAGCTTCCTGAATTAGCAGTGGTCACTGCTGGTCTAGATATCAGTTTATTTATTGTTTGGATTTACCCAAGTATGCAGTTCGCCTGTCTGTTTTAAGAATTATATTCAAAGGATTATTTGAAAAGGTTCATATAATTCAGTCACTTGTTAAAAGACCAAAATCTGAAAGCAAGACTGCTCTGTGGTTTTCTAACTTGTCTGCCTTTAATTGTAAAGTCAACCCTTTGTAAAGGATTGCAGAGGGGCATTCAAACATTGAAAGTTTTGTTCTACTGTATCTGAGGACTTAGGTCTGATTCAAGATGAGAAGGGAAAGGAGGATTACAAGCTTAAAGTAAAGATAAAAATAAGTTTGAAACAATCTTACTGGAAGAAAGAGAAACAAGCTTGTCATGACCTTGCCACAGGGAAGCGAACAGGTTTACCAAGGGTTTCTAAGAAGGCTAAGACAAAGGCCATCTTGAAATTCTGATCCATTTGCTGCTTTAACCTGCCTCAATTTTAAGTGAGTCAGCTGTGATTAAAGCAGTTATAAAGGGTGAAGTTTGGTCTCCTCAAAGTGCTATTGGTTCTTCTTTTATAACAAAAAAATATGTATATATATTATGTATATATTTCTATCTTTTCAAAATAACATTCTTAAATTTGTGACAGTGACAGATGTACAGATCTGCGATGTATAGGAACAAGAAAATGTACCAGTATCCCACATTTCTGCAATACGAGAACACCATAGAAAGAGGGGAGGTAAAGGAGAAAACAACAACAAAATCCTCTCATTTAATATACGCTGACTTTTCTGTTGACTTGGATTAATCAGCTACAGTTGCACAGAAGCCAAAGAGAGGAAAAAGATCTCTAACCAGACTTTCCTCTGTATTTCTGATAACCATAGCAGGTTGCCTTGCCAGCAACAGAAACATATGAAGTTCAGTTTCTTTCCACAGGATGATAAGAGGATCTTAACGAGTGGTTATGAGCGCTGCCTTTCCTATTTCATGCTTAGTGCATTAAACTTTGGTTAACTCTCTTCGTATGTCATGGACTTTTTAACATGAAAGCTGTCTGGAAATCTAATTCTTTTAGGATATTTCTTTTCCTTTTTAATAGGAGACTAAAATAGTTTCCAGTAAAGCAGAACATTTTTTTTCTTCTTCCTTTCCCTACGTTAATATCTAGAGATGCACTCATTACACCTGCAGGTTCCAGCTCTCTTATCAGACAGCTTTCCTTGCTTTGAAGTTGCTGTCTAGAGCTAGGAGAGATGACTTCTGAAATAACACTACGTGGCTGAGAACTTAGTACCGCTTCCACTCATAATTTGGCATGCAGGCACTCCCTCCCCCTTCTGAGTATTCCCTGCTTCTGGTATGAACAGGTTTCTATTCTTGCTGTATCTTCATTTCATTCTCCTTGGGGGTGATATTTCTTGGTTCCTGACCTGGTCCTCATCATGATAGTATCCGTATTTTCTCTCCCTGTCAAAGACTGATTACAAGCAGGTATTTGAATAGAGATGGCATAAGAAGCAACCACTGAATTTGAAACTGTCAATGGGATAAATAACTCTTATGCTGGTATGATTCAAGGCTTCTCTTCCAGATATTGGTCTGGCCAAATGAAATTCTGGCCCTAGTAAACAAGAAACAAAATTCTGGTTTCTCAAATGTCTGCAGTGTATATGTTTTGCTTATAGCTATCACTGATTATAAAAAAAAGATGCAAATAATTGTCCCAGTCATTTCAGAAGATTTGTACTGTTCCTCATTTTACCGCTTTAAAGCTATTCCCTCGTTCTCCTGATTTCATGTTCCTTTTTGTGTTTTCTTCAATATTAGCCCGATGACTACAATAGTTTTGTAAAAACCTGATCCTAAAGGAAAAACAGAAAATGACTATCAAAGCTAATCTCCTATTTAAAGACACTTCATCCATTTCTACCTATAACTATTATATCCTTATAGCCATATATTCTCAATAGCTATGTATCAGCTGTGAATACAAAATAGGTAGATACAAATGAGACATATTTTGCATGGCTAAGCCACCTGGGTCCTCTGGTCAAGGTTGAACTGGGCTCAATGGTTACACTGTCTGTTGTAATAAATTAGTAGTGTTTTTCTGCTGTGCCTCTAGCTGTAATAAGGCTACATGCATTATGGGTGTCACCCTGTCTCCGAGGACAATTTTAATATAGCTTATACAATAGCCCAGCTAAATAAACAATGAACCAGTCATGATATAGAAAAATAGAGCAGGCTCCAGGGTATGGAGCTTAGCAAGGGAAAAGAAAGAAGCAAACAAAACATTAAAAAGATTAGCAAGCAACAATAAGAGAGATGCTTATAACACCCCAGATAACCTGAGGTAGTCATTTGGCATCACTATCGAGGATGTGATTCAGCAATATTCAGCATATAAAGATAGGCTTAACATCAACAGCTTATTTAACTTTTTTTAACCAGCTTTGAGTAACAGAAATGTGCTAAAAATTAAAATCACTTTTAATTACATAGTGAATCAAGGCCTGGAGCTTCAAAGCGTAACCCTTATAAACAGACTGAGATTATAAAATTAAAGTAACTCTATAATCACAGTTGCCAATACTCAGAAAAAGTAGCGGTCAATAGTACAAGGGTAAACTCAGACTGGATGAGCATGGGAGTCATGTGAGCAAGTGGCACATAAATAGTAAGTACTCCTGACCAGTTTATTTAAACCTGTCCAAAATTAAGTTATCATATTGAAAATGAAACTTTTTCAGTCCCTTCCCTGGGACTAAGTCCATGTCTCACTTACTGGACTGAGGTACGGCCTCTACCTTGAACTATGATTTTTGGTCAGTCTGGTCTCTGGGGATACTGGATATAATGTAGTTTTGTAAATCAGCTATTGGTGGGATAACCAAAAAGAAATGCTAATTCAAAGATGTGTGATTCAGTTATAAATTAATTCCACAGTCATTTTCCTTTCACAAAATGTGCATACCTCCTTCCTCTCTGACCAAAGGCAGGGGATTTCACAAACCAAAAGATGAAGACTTAATAGGTCTGGATTATTGTATACAAAGTTTTGCAGTTTACTTGACCAAGTTGCCTCCTCAGCATCCCATCAGCATTTATTCATTTGGAATGGACTGGACGTATCATTGTATCACAAAGCTGGACGTGATACTCAGACTTATTTTCAGTCCATCACTTAAATCAGCACTGAGTTAAGAATTATGAATATTGCTATGTACTTCTTCAAAATAGTCATCAAAATGTTCCACAAATCTAAACTAATTAAGCATTACAAATTGTTGTACGGAGTGGCAGTATTTCTTAACATTTTTACAGAAAGAAAGCTAAAATGTAAAGTCTTTCAGACAAGGAGCCAAGTGTGCATTAATTTTGGTTGATGCTTAGATCCCTATTTTTTAGGACATTCAGTATTTTATAGTACTTAACATACTTTCATATCATGTTATTTGCAGCATTCCAATCAGACAGTTATGCTTGTGAGACATATCACTTCTGCAAATGAGAAAGCTATCAAGTGGGTTATAAGGAAAATGAAGAGCACGTACAGCAGTGAATTGTATAAGGTTGAAGTGACTTCTCTAGCCCAATATTGTCATTCAGGTAGGAGGCATAGAACATGTCATATGTAGAAGATAATTTTCCATTGGGACATTTAAGTGCCTTACGCATCGAACAATCTTTTCCTGTCTTGACATGCCTTTCAGCCTCTTCAAGAAGTTTCTCTTTTGTGTCTCACTTCTATTTGAGCTTTGAGCTGTGCCACAACTATGCCTTGCACCTTCTAAACCTGAACTGCTGACCTCACTTTATTGCTTGGACCTAGACCTGGCGCATCATCAAGGTCATGTCTGCGATCCCTGGAATTATGCTGATCTGCAGCCCTGTTGACAGCCCTTCCATTATGTCCTTACTGGGCACAGTGAAATGGTGCCTCACAAACATACATGGCTTCCCCTTGCATAGTAGCCCCTCCCCTGCTCTCCAAAAGACATGTACCAGCCACTTTTGTCCCACAGTCTTTGATCTCACTGAAAAGGAAATCGGATGTGTGAGCCGAACAGGGACTATACTTCTCTCCAAAGAGATCCCATACTCAGGCAATCAGAAGACAGAAGACATTCCATGGCATCACCAAAGTTCTCTACATTACATAGTATGACTGTACTTGGTGTACAATCTATACTTTTTTTTTCTAATTTCCTGTTGCTGCATTCACTGGTAACCATAGGAGAACTTGTCTCAAAGAAAATTTTTGATGTTCAAAACTATAGATTTTTTCTTAGTTTATTTCTTGGAAATTGCTGTATCTTTTGTAGTTGAAGGTTTCCTAAAATATGCAACATGAGGCAGCTGTCTGGCATCAAAAACTTCATCCTGAACAGTTTAAGTTTAACAATATAATAAGCAAGAGTTTTATTGTGGAAATTGTTAGTCAGCCTTAAGCACAGGCATCATTTTCTACGTTACCTATAATAAAAAGGTAATACTTGTACCTCAATATTGAAGGCTGCTGAAGAAAAAGATTGCACATTGTAATATCACCTGTTCCAAGAAATGTGAAGCAGTCTCTTATATAGAGAGTCTAAAATAGCTTATAAATGACAGCATAAGAATACAAACTTAGACTTGCTTCAGGAGGCTTTCTGTACTGATTTGCAGTAACCTAGCTTACAACATAAATAACCAAATGCCATTACACCAAGGAAATATTACCAGCATCAGAAATTCACCTAGCATTTACCTCTTAGAAAGCCTTTGTTGTTCCCTGGATAGAAACAGTACATCTTATATATTGCAAAATACGTATAAGACACTTATTTTATCCAATGAATTGAATGAATGAATTATTTAAAGGTAGGCCATGACTCTCACATGACCTTCAGATTTGGTGTGGAAAACAAGAAGTTTATTTCTTCCAAGCTCTCAAGAAGGAATTAGGGAACAAAATAAAAATAAAAGATGTGAGATACACAAGAGATAACAACGATGCTAATTGGTTTCACTACATATATGTCCGAGAAAACTGCTGAATGTGTACAAAAAAATTTTGCTAATATTATGTAGTACAGTCATAGGAAATTTTGCAGGACTTTCTGAGTGTGGAGTTGGAACTTCGCATCAATGTACCTATTTTTCCTGGAGTTATCACCTGTTTTCATCTGACACCCAAGCAGCATATGTGAAAGGAAGACTTAGGAACTCAAGGTAGCTCAGTGCTCAGTGCCTTGCTACAGCTAGGTGTCACATTTTCTGTGCCTGATGTCAACAACAGAGGAAACTGTACTGCTACAAATTCATTGTGATGGTTACCATGAACAGCTGACATGAAATGAGAGAGTATTTGCTTTAATCACTGATGAAGTGAGCTGTGGGCAGCATTTTTACATGTCCACACTACAAGGCATAGCCTTAGAGAGGACACAGGGACAGTCTGTGTGCCCTAAGACAAACTGCAGGCTCAGTAGATCCTTTCAGTCCAGTTAGAGTCCTAAATGCAAAGAGAGTGAAGTGACCCAACTGTGTTCAGTGTTGACAATCTGCCAACTGAACAGCTGAGCAGGTCCGCAAGTGCTGATAGAGAGCATTTGTATTATAGCCAGCTATCAAGGAAAATGAAACACGGCATTTACTTTCGATGGGAAAGGATGCACCTTCCCTCTGTCCTTACAGCCACAGGAGCAGAGAGGAGTTGGTCATTTTACCAGAGCTTGACAAACAACTACTGCAATCTGCGAGCAGCCATGTCATTTTACAAATGCCTAGACACAGATGTGGGAGAGGGTGGAAACAGTGTATATTTTCGTATTGAAATTCCAAGAGTACCTCTGTAACACAGAATAGCATTGGTAAGAAGTAGGCGCAAATCCAGCAAGTGACCTACTACTATCAAAATAATACTATGACCAGGCAAATTAATCCTGTATTTCAAGCCTTTTGCGTTTGTTTGTGTGGAGCTAGCTTGTTCATCCCTACATATATCATAGTGTCAAACTGAGGAAAATAGAAAACAAGACAGAAGATGGAATACAGTTCTGGGAAAACCAGCTATAAAGACTCAAGCTGTGTCATGTACATGCAAATAAGTATCTACGTGCAGGCAAACACAGATGTACATATTTGTGGGCTTTGGTACTTCTGGCAAGGTTTTTAGCAGAGGTAACTCGTGAATGAGTTTCCTGGTCCTTTGCAGTTTGTGGGCAGCAATGACTCATTCAACCTCCGTACTGAATTGTGAATAGAAGTTCTTTAAGGAATAAAAATTTTTATAAAATTTTATGAGGAACTACCCTGGCAGTCTTCTCTTAATAAATCTCTCTCCTTTCAGGCAGAAGAAAAAGATTTTGCTGTTTGCAATCTTCCTAAACACCTGCTCCCTTGCCCATTCTACTCTGCCAATGGCAGCACTGCCAGACTGAACAGCGTAAAAATCATGGTTTGTGCCTCCAAATCATGAGATTAGTTTATGTATCATTAGATTTCCTTTTAAAGTTTCTGAGTCAAGCTACTTTGCCTTCTAGGATCTGAGCCATTAGGACAGCTGAATGACTAGAAGTTTCTGAATATTCCAATAATATTTTCTGAATAATTTCCTATTCATAAGACACATTGTAAAATTGCCAGCTTGTTGATGAATTCAGTACATTTGAAAAATGAGGCAACTGCTCCAAAGAACTAAGAAGCATTTTGCCACACAGTGCTTTGGATGCTGGAAAATGATATTAAAGGTGAACTGGAACCCAGAGTCATCTTGGTAGATTAGTGCCTCATTGTCTATCATTTTTATGAAACAACATCTTTTGAAGTCAGATATCATAAATCATTATTGATTTTCCTCAGATAAAAATTTGTTCAAGTCTTTGTCTATGACCTCAGAATGCATTGCAGATGAGAACAGAAAAAAAAATGCAAAGAAGGAAACAAGTACAGTGCTACAACAATGGAGGGTCTATTGACAGCATGAGTGTCATCTAGGCAAAGACTGCAGGATAAAGTCTTTTGGTACTATGTACCAATGATATTAGCAATTTGGATGAAATATAAGTATATTGTACCAACAATAAATTTATTTTGCTAACACAGTACTCTTCTTAATTATGGTAATTTATACTCTAAAAACAACTGCTTAGAAGTAGGTAGAGGGGAATTCACACATAAGTCATTCAGGCTTGAAACACACAATATTCAGGGAACTTTAGCTCTCAAGCAGAAAGGGTGTTTCTGGGGTTAATTTGGCCAAGGAGATATATTTGTCATTTGTATTGTGCACTTCTGCCAAATGCAAATACAGAAATACAATAGGATGCAGTTTTCATGAGCGGTATAGAGTGTATGACAAAATCCCTTTTCAGTGACTAAATAGCAGCTCAATAAATAATCCTGCTAAAGGGAAGGAATTTATTATTTTTAAAGGTGAGATGTGTGAAAGCTTCTATTGTACTTGATTTCCTCCACCTTCTTTTTTCACAACATAGAGCTATAGAGTGGAAAAATATAATTAATAGTTTGGGATTTCTGAAGCCCTGACATCAAAAAAGTCTTGCACAAACTGGCTTGTCTCCATCAACAAAAATTAAATTTCAGAGGAACCTAAGGGAAGATTTAAACCTTTCATTATGGGAAACAATAAGCACTATTGAAATGTCTGTCTTGCCACAAATAAATGATCTAATATATCACTTGGTAAGGAATGGATGATTACACTTCTTCAGAACCTGATAAGCTCTTTCCAAATTCAGATCCTCTAAAGAGATTACAAAAAATACTTCTATCAAGCAGCTGAAAAAAAGTGAAAGGAAATACTTTTCAGAATACACATGTAATTAACCTGGGGAAATCATTGTGAAAGGATGTTATTGAAGGCAATTGATTATTGGATCTCTGACCAAGTGAGATCAGAATATGAACAATAAGAACACTCACCACTACATCAAACTTGAGAGAAAAATGCAGTAGGATTGAGTACCCTCAAGCTTCAGAATGGAAGCCAGCAAATAATTATGGGTAAGAAGAAACTTTGTAGGCAGATTAATTTGTAATTGCCCAATGAAATCCCTTTGAATCATGTGCTATATATCAACCAGAGACACTGCGCATGACTGAGTCACCTCCGGCACAGTGTAGTAGTCAGCAACCACTTTCCCTAAAACTGACTTCTGTAGTCAAGAGCTATGTAAAGGGGTACCTCTTATGCTTGGACTGATGGAAGAAAAAGATGGACATGTGGGCTCTTGCATGAGGTGAGCCAATATGTGCAAGTTGGTGCAGGCAAGACTCATGTTGAGACCAGGACAATAGATCTGCCAGAACCCTTCACCCTCACGGCAAAAAAAACCCTACCTGCAGTGCAGCCTGAAGTCATCAAAAGGATAATTAGTAGCAGCTTAGTTTCTGTTTTGCCCTTGATCTATGTCCTTCCATGTGTGCTTGGTAATTTCAGCTGGAACAGAGCGCTTATTCTCATTTTGCATTCCCAGTTACAGCATAAATACCAATTTGGATGGACTCTCTGACTCCAGTGGACTTTAGATAAGGCCTTTTGTAAATATCCAGTATATGACTTGTTTTCATCTGTTTTTAAAGTCAATAGGTGTAGCAACATATCTGAATGGATAGAAATCTGACAATATGTGAATACAGGACTTGGACATGATTTCCATATGAGATGAGTTTTTATAAAAGAAAAAATATTTGGGGCTAATTTATCCTTCTAAAACATAAATGTGGTGATTAGCACTGGAATTACTTCTTACAGTTCCAAAATAATTTAATAATGAGGGAAAAAATATTCACTCATTGCATAATGAATCCATCGAACAGGACACAATAGACACAGTCATATTAAAACCTGGATCATTATCCTTCTTTTCCTGCAATTAAGGGCTCCACAGGATGTGGATGTTCCATTGATATCAGTCAGTCTAATAACACTTTAATTATTTTTAAAAGTCAGATAAGACATACAGAATCTGAAATAAAACTAGTTCAATATTGTCATCCAGACCCATCAGCTTACCTTCTCCCTGCCTGCATATGCTTTTGGAAAATATGTGAGAAGAACTAGAGTGCAAGTACCAGATGCTCTAATGCCATCTTACTGAGAAGTAACCCTATGTCTATCACGTCATTTGTTTCCTTTAACTATTCTTCGGGGATTAGTTTGACTAGCCTATTGCTTCATGTTTGGATAATGTGGCTAATCCTTTCCAGTTTCATTATTCTAATCACTTGCAAGCTGGCTCCTTTTTGCCTGCCTATATGGCAGCCAGACAGTGTTCCTTTCCTTTGTAAAGTGGCTTGCACTAAAAATGCAGAACACCTTTTTTGTAGCCTCCATTTAAAAGCCAGGTTTGGCAGTTCATTTAGTGTATGTTTCAAAACTACGTAGACAGTAGGGCCTTTGGGAGATGATGCTTTGCATCAGGCTGTCTTCTTAGATCAGTGCAGACTTTTTAGATTTTCACTTCCAATTGCATTCTATCCATAATTTCTGTGTTTAATTGCTAGCTATAAACGTGCGTGCCACTGAAATATCTGAAAACTTTGAAAGGTTTCATTTTAAAGTGTCCCTCTGGTGACATAATACACTTTGTAAGAATAAGTCATGTTGGTATTACATGCAGTCTGCACATTCTGTCTATGATTTCCATGTCGTGTTTGCACAGTTTACTAGTAAAAGCGTTTTTCCTGTTTCTGTATCTTCTATTTCAAATTGAATGTAACTTATAAAAAATCAACTGGCATTTTCCTCTTCTTTGTGTCTAAGCATACAAAAGTATTCATCAATGGCTCTAGAAAACAAATTTAGACACTACCATAATGAATACGGAACATGTCCTAAGTTATGAAGCGAGAGCCAAAGAAGGAAGAAAACACTTCGTCTTTTGTTTAAGAAAAATAAAATTCTTGAAAAGTCAGAGGGAGCAATCAGATTGTAGTACCATGATCACCACAAGAATTTATCCCAAACACTTTTCACTGTTATCAACTTATTATCAACTACTGAAGCATTTCTTATCTTCAGATACTGTAAAACTGAGGCAATCATTCATAGCTACCCGACAGCTCATATTGAAGACATGTATAACTTTTTGTTTGTCTCGAGATAAACATTATTCACTACTCCCAGTTTAAAGATGAGAAAACTGAGCTGTGAATTGCCAGCTCTGAAAATTTATCCTTACTTACCTCCACCTAAATTGAACTTCTCATATCTGATTAAGTATATACCTCAACAGAAACATTGTACTTAAACAAACAAACAAACAAACAAAACATCTTCTGAAGGAACGGTAATCTTTTTCTCCTTTGGTCAGATCTCCATATCATGGATTGGTCTGATGCAAAAAATGATAGAATGAGTTTTGAGATCAGTTTCATCCACCTCAAATTCTTCCTTGTGTTATTCCAAGTGGCTTGATTTCTTCAGAAAATATCCTGAGTATATTTATTTGGTTTCCCCTTCAACTTACCTACCACATCTGTCTAAGTATGCATTCTCCAAATGATTAGCTCTATTAGTCATAGAAACTTTGTTCTCCTTGTCTTTTGCCAATGGGAACCACTCTTAAATGAACGACTTCAGCCACCTCTTGCTGTTGACCAAGAGCTTTTCAGCACATGGAGTTATGGTTGTATTAAATTATTTTCTTTTGTGAACACTGTATGGTTTTGTGCTTTTTATTTTGTGCATGGACAGCCATTTGTGCATTGATTTGGTGTAGTAAAATCTGCCTGGCCCTACAAGACTCGTCTATTTCAGATTCAAAGCTAGTAAGACATTCTGGAAAAGGCTCATGGAAGACATCTATCAATAGTCCTGAACTTTGATTGCTTCTCAAATATGGACCTGTCCTCAAAAAACAATAAATGATGAAATGCAGTAATGCATTAAATATTTATGTGATTTAAATAATCCACTACAAGTATATGAGAAAGAAAATGGAAGAAATGAAGTGGGCTGGAATGTGGCTCAGTGAAAACTGTAATTACAGAACAGTAGAGTAATGAAATCATAGAATCACAGAATGGCTTGGGTTGGATTGGACCCTAAAGATCACATTGTTCCAACCCCTCTGCCATAGGCAGGGTTGCCACCCAGTAAATTAGGCCATCTGGAATCCCATCTGACCTGGCCTTGAACACCTCCAGAGATGGGGCATCCGCTGCTTTTCTGGGGAACCTGTTTCATTGCCTCATCCTCTGAGTAAATTTTTCCTCCTAATATCTAATCTAAATCTCTCCTCTTTTAGTTTAAAATCATTCATCTTCGTCCTATCATGGTCCATCAGACCATGTAAAAAGTCAGTCTCCCTCCTGCTTATAAGCTTCATTTAAGTACTGGAAGGCCTCAGTGAGGTCTCCTCAAAGTCTTGTCTTCTCCAGACTGAACAAGCCCAGCTCCCTCAATCCTGCTTCGTAGGAGAGATGCTCCAGCCCTCTGATTATTTTGTAAATAATAACGTGAAAATTACATTAGTGATCTTATTCAGTCACCATCTAAATCCATTGCCAGACAGCTATGACAAAGTGTTATACGACACTGCTGCTCACCAGCATACAGTATATGGCCTGCAATGTGGAAAACATCATATCACATCATATTCATATTCACATCATATAAATATACATTAGCTGACACGCATCAATTAAACAAAACAGAAATTAAATCTTATGCCTGGCTCTGTAGACACGATGGTCAGGTTGTAAAATCAGCCCTCCTTGAAGCTAGAGTTGACGTGAATTTACAGACCAATGGTGAATCCTGTATGTTGCTCAATTTATTTAAATCACACAGATAGTTTCCTATTTTCTTGATAATTAACTTTGTATTAATGTATTAAAAAAGAGAGAGAGAGAGAGAGAGAGAGGGATATAGAGAAATGGAAAATCATTTTACACCCAAATTTTCATCGGTACTCCTTTGCCTTTGTCATACATGTATTACAGGTTCAGTTGTCCGGGGGAAAAACTGTTTATTTTCTACTTTGTTTGCTAAATCTATGTCAAGAATGAAAGGCTTAACTGACTGTGAAAAAACAGCTGGTGATTTTTCAAGCAGTTAATTGAAATATAGTTAATTGTTTCTATTGTACTCTCAGGGAGGGAAATATATGAAATGAGAAGCAAACTACTTGATAGCATCGTGTTTTAGCAAACCTTTTCTTCATCTTTCTAAACTGATGTCAGGAAAAATGATCAGAATTTAAGAGTTTGCAACAGGTTTAGAAATGGGATTCTATAACGAGGATGGACTTGAAACTTCTTAGTTAAAATATTCATTCAACAAACTACAGTGCTGTTATTATGCATTTAAATTGGTATAAATGAAAACATAACTCTAATGCATGCATTTTATACAACTGTCTTGTGATTCAAATTGTCCATTGCAGCAGGCTAAGACCTTTAGTAACATTAATTCCACTTACATTATTGTAAAAATGGCATGCTTTACTCTGATATATTTCTGTATGTATAGAGTTCTCATGTACTTCTTTCAGTTAAAAACAAAATGAAACAAAAAAAGTGTTGTTTTATCTTGAATTTGCAGAAATAGCTGGTGATAATATTTCTTGCTCTTGATGAATTATAGTGTTCTTGGAAGATACAGAACTTCTTCATAACAATCCAAAAGCTTTTAAAGGGTAAAAGGTAGTCTTTGTGTTGTCTGTTTCATGATGCTGCAAAAGGAAGCAAAGAAAGAAGGAAAGCATCTAAACTACTTGTTTTTTTTGTTTGTTTGTTTTGTTTATTTGTTTGTCTGTTTAATGTTTGGAGGTCTTTTATTTAAGGAAAAATTATCTGTAGTAAAGACATTCAATGACATTTTACTGTGTCTCTCTTAATGCTATGGTATAAAATCAGCAGAGGACAAAGCAGACTACAACTTGATGGTCTAGTGGAAGAATCGAATCTTTGATGTTCATTTGAACGTAGGATTTCTGGGGCATTTTTTGGCTTTTGGGTTTACAGCTTAAGTTACTTAATATTACTTTACAAGCACCCATAAGTCTCAGCCTGGATTAACACATCATGTTAGAGAATTCTGCCTATGTTGTCTTTTCCTTTTGATGGCCCTAGCTGATCAGGGGATTTAAAACACTTTAGTGACTCTGGACCTAAGCAGCCTTGTCTGCATTAAGGAAAGGAATGTAAGAATTTGACTATATGATTGTAGCTCATGGGAAAAATTACACTGATCTTGAAAGGCTATTTCTGCTCTTTAAAATGCCATTTTCTATTTCATTTATTGTTGTGTGCACTCTGTTTAGTTAAGCGCAAGCAATAGTTAGCTAATGTATAAAGAGACTTCTTTAATTCTACCTGATATTAAGTAATGCTTTAGCTTTATCAATGTTGTATAAAAAGGTTGTGAAGTTGGAAATAATAGACTCTATGTTTGACAGCTTTCCCTTCAGTATCTGTTTTGTTTTCTCAAAACACCTTGTGATATGCTAAATTATGAGAAATCAAAAGCACAGTTAAATATTTGGGACACCAGTTCATGGTTGCATGACTGCTTAGTTTGTCTGTTTCTTAATTTCTGCTTTAGTTTGAGACTATCTAATAGTCAAAATAAACAAAATCAAAACACAATGATCTTTTCATTACAATTAATGTGTAATTTTTCTAAGAAAAATTAGAAAGAATTCTGGCCTTTGCTTTATATCTTAACCTTAGAAAGATTTAAACGAAAATAATTCACAACTTGGATTATTCACAACTCAAACCGTGACTGTATCTCATCATCTCCATCATATGGATGCGTTTTTCTCACTAAAATAAAAAGGAAAATACATTAAAGATAAAATTCTAACACGAGTAAGGATAGAAGAGAATGTGGCAGTAACCTCCCTTGCTGCTGTTTGCCAGCTGATTATGTTTAAATCCAAATTGTTCAGTTATTGAGGGCAATGAAAGTTTGCTTTTGATTTGGTTTCAGCCGTGATTTAGATGTTTGGAATACAATCATATGTGTGGCACCACCAGTCTGTGTGATCGTTGGATATGTCTTACACTGAAGAAGCAAGTGTTCCTCTGGAATGCAAGCAAGTCTTTGACAAATACTGGAAACAATCATAGAAGGCTTAGTTTCTTTGGCTTGACAGAAGGGGAAGGATGACAAAGTAACAAAAGCCCAGTCCTGCTACCTACAATCATTGCGTGTTTGACTCCGTAAAGCATACACGTAGCTTTACGAGTAATCCTACAAAAAATCCACGCTTTTCCTCAGCAGTATGCAAAGAAATACATACTAAATTTTGTAATCTTTTTGATCCGTGCTGCATGCATATGATCTGTGAGTGTTGTTTCCAATTTGTGTCTAAAACCAAATGCTAGCAATTCTTCCATTGCATCACCCAAAGCCAACTACTTTTTTTTTATTTTTTTATTTTTTTTCCAAACAGGCTACTAAAATTCTAACTTAGAGCGGAAAAAGAAAAGCTAAGAATTCATGTTTAAATTCAGGCTGTAAATTGTAAATAATTCTAGTTACCTATCCTAAGTTATACAGTATAGAAAGTACTCATAGACATAAGAAATGTCCCTAACCCACTGATTCTAGAAATTTGGAACTCTGACCAGAGGGTTGTAGATGGCTGCTGCAAAGAGCAGCTCTTAAATCTGTGTTGAAGCTATCAGCAGTTTCTATTTCATATAGATTTTTTTGTGTGTATGTGTGCCAGCATGTTAAAAACAATTAAATAATTAAGACAGAATCTGGTGCTTCTTCATATGTAAATTATTGTAGGGAAAAACTGCAAATCAAAACAACTTATTTGGTTATGAGATGTTGGAAAACAGATTAAATACAAATATAAGCCTTACTTTTCCATAGTTAGGAAAAATTAAGGCCTCTAATTCCCTCTTTCTACCGCCTCACCCATCCCCTCTATTCTTCTCTAGTCACAGATTGTTTTATACACTGTTTTCAATTTGTTCTTATAGCTACATTCTCTGTGCATATAGTGTTCTCCTTTGTTATGGTAATTTTACATTATAACTCAAAAAGGATGTGGACAGGGGATTGGTATATTCTAAAAATTCCAATCATGAAATAGAATGAAATCTTTTTCATTGTCACCAACAAACTCATTGTGCTGCATCACCAGTTTTTAATGAGAACAGTAAGGAATAATATGGGTTAGTACTGAACAAATCACACTCAGCAGTTTTTAACTGTCAAAAAAGCTTTTGACTTCAAAAAATACGATTTAAGAAGTGAGAAGCACATCAAAGACTTTATATATATATGTATATGAATTGGAAAAATTTAGCACAAGATAATATACACAATATATTTTTTCATTTTTATTCCAAATATTTACCTATACTTCTTAAATATGTTGTCATATAGCAAAACAGCTCTGGACTTACTAGGAGGAATTAGGCATCAGAATAGTCTTTAAATACACATTGTAACTTAGTTTTTCCTTGTAAATAAGACATATATTTGTATATGATCTCTAATTAAGCAGATTATACTATAGTGGCTCCTTTAAAATCTCAGGTCAGTACTGAAGATTTTCTGTGGAGCATGTAAGTTTTTGCATATTTGTAAAACACAAATGAATAACATTTCAATGAAATTGAAATAATCCCATTATTCTACATGTACAAAAAATAGTCTGACTGGACTATTAGTCTGTTTGCTATATTTAACGATTAGTTTAATACACAGGCTCCTTGAGAACTAAAGACAGAAGGGCTACCAATTTTCTGTATGGTTGGTAGATCACTCATAACCTCAGGCTAATGAGCTGTAGTTTATTTCACTGATCCCTTCCTGAAATGCCTGTAACAGTGTTTGAAGTGCGGTTCCAGGGTTGCTATCATTCACCCTGATTTCACATTTCTAATTAAGCCAAATATATTCCAATCAAAATGTAGAAAATATGAAAATGCTCTGGAATAACTTGAGTGATAACAAAGCTGTTCACTGACAATATGATCAAAAATAAAACAAGGAAGGCCAACAATGAAAATACAGATATGTTTTTAGTACAGAATTCCAAAAGTACTCAGCACCAAATAGTTCCTGTTTAACAGCCTAATGACATTGGTTGCATTTTTAGAAGTCATCAGCACAGCTGACAATTTTATTCAAATATGCTAAAGGAAAGAGAGTTCATCTGAAACTTCAACCCTCATTGTGGGAACCACTTTTCAGTCTGATTTGAAATAATTTATGTACTAGATTTACAGAGCTCTCATAAAATAAATATATGAAAAAAACAACCTCAGATATTCATTCTAATATGAACAAATGACAGCTCGATAATTCATGGTAAGACAGTTATCCTGGCCCTGATTCATCAAAAAAGTGAGCACAAACCAAAGAGCAACCATATCAATGATGGGCAATGGCGTGCCTCTGTGCACATACGTGCACTCCCTTAGTAAGGTTGTGTGGAGTTTGCAATTGGGGGATTTGTCAACAAAAGAGAAAATATTTCTTATATAATGTGAGAGGTATCGAGGGTAGAAGGAGTGAATAGAAAAGGACAAGTGAGGAAAAGCAGGCTTTATGTGCTTTGTATAAATTATAAAATACAGAACTAATAGTCTGCGAGGAGCGCAAAACAGGAAGGGATATGAGAACTGGCTGGGGAAACTGGTCAAAAAATGACAGAGATCGGGGTTACACAAACAAATGTAAATAGTTATACAACTTTCTAAACACTTTCTTCTTGTACAGCATTTTTGGAGATTTGTCAATTACTACTTAAGCTGAGATACTTTGCAATAAATTCAAGATTGGCCAATGCGAATTTGAAAAGTCCTTCAAAACACAGAAACACAGATATAAGGGTTGGTGGGGATTTTTTATTTTTGTTGATTTTTTTTGTTTGTTTTTTAATTAGAACAAGAAATCCAATCAATAACATTGTGCCTGAAATAATTTCTTGATCAGTGGAGAAAATATTCAACAGCTAGTATCATAATCACCACAGCCTGTCAAAATAAGCAACTAAGAATTTCATTTTCAGTACATTGCTGATGATTCTCTTTGTCCTAAATCCCCTTTTTCATCCTCCCTTGTTTTCTTCTGCCCTCTTCCCTACCTGTCGTCTTTGTTCTTACCTTCAGTTTTCTCTTCTTCCTTTTTTTCTCAATCTCTTTCTGATTGTCTCTCATCTGCTCCATCTCTCCTGACTTTCAAGGCTCCACAGATGAGATTTGCTATGGTGGCTACTATTTTGCTTCTGCATCTGCTCTGAAAGAAATTTTGCATAAGCTTGAAACAAATGCAGGGTATTGCCACACGAGTCATTTGCCACAAATGTTTTAAGAGTCTTGCAAATTTAAAGACAGCTTTTGATTCAATGAAATTGTAGTGATTGACTCCTAATCCCCCTCTCTCAGAATTGAGCATAGATAAATGCAGCTCAGCTTGTTTTGTTCCTGAAATAAGTTTCTACAATGGCATTTGCACCCTGGGACATTTGTTCCTGGGAGAACAGCCTCACTTTACTGAACTGCTCTCAGTTCACTAGGCGCTGGTTCAGTTGTGTCAATTCTGCCTGCATCTGCAATATTTTCAAAGGGTCTGAAGCCTGTACTACTGTAGGAGACTTGAAGGAAGCAACCCCTGAGCTTGGCTATCGCTAGTGTCACTGGTGAAACATGACACTCTTTGTATACCTGCCGAGTTCAATATTGTGAAAAGTGACACTCTTATTCTTGAAATGGGCCTTTTGACTGCTTTAAACCTCTATGTTGCTAATGGATGTGTTTCCACTGAATAAACCTCCTTGTTTAACCTCTGTCTCTGTTGCAACAGGCTGTGCTGAGTTGGACACTCGGCTATGCTCTAGTACTGGTGCATCAGAAAAGAAGTGATTCCAATAAAACAGGAACTTAGATGTTTGACTTTGTCTGGGTGAAAAAAAAAGGCTGTCCTAAGAGCTACAAAAGCAAGAAAAGAATGGCTTCATAGAATACACTAGCTCTAACTCTTGTTGCTAGGAAAGAAACAGTTTTATTCATCTGAACTTATGCAAGCTGAATAAAAAGGTTTTGAGGGGCAATCATACACTCCCAACAGCAAGGGGGACATTTAATGCCAGTGATATGTAGAATCTTCTTTTATCAAAGCAATGCCATGTAACACAGGTGTTACCACCCTGATTTAGATCAGTTTCCATTTATTCCATTCCTTAGTCCCCCAACATAGCTAATGCTTCTGAGATATTGTGGAAGTACAACATCAAATGGCTGGGGAGAATGGATTACAGAGAAAACACTTTTTCAGCTTCTTTGTCAGAGATTGGCTTATTTGGTGTCAAGCTACTTCATCAGAGCTTGAATAGCGTCCTTTAAAAATTCTTATTGCTTGATGAATGGGACAAATTTTGCAGAACATTATTGGCACATTTCAATCACATACTTTGCAAGATTCAATAATAGGAAGTCAGAGACATTCTCACACCAAAACTCTGGATTTATACATTTACTTAATGTTGCCTAGAGCATGATGATGCTGATTTTTCCAAAATGTTCTTGTGTCTTTTGTTAATCATAGAATCATAGAATGGTTCAGGTTGGAAGGGACCTTAGAGATCATCTTGTTCCAACCCCCCTGCCATGGGCAAGGACACCTCCCACTAGACCAGGTTGCCCAAAGCCCCATCCAGCCTGGCTTTGAATACTTCCAGGGAGGGAGCATCAACGGCACAGGTTTTTTGTGCTTAAGAAGTACCAAAAAACTCTCAATAGGATTTTTGTACTGTATTGTACACATGTTATTGGTTGGAGATGGATTTTTTTTTCCATATGGCAATTTAACACAATGAAATTATTTTAAGATGCCTGATCTCAAACAGAAGCATCAACTGTATTTGTAGTCCACATACTAGTATCCAAACAAGTTGTGAGTTCTGTGGTCCCGCCTGTGATCTTTTGCAATTAGATCTTTTCCTCTCAATTTAATTGCAAGCTTTCAGCAATTATGAAAGTGTTGTGTGATATTTTTACTTGTATCCTATCACTCTCAGATCTACTTTGCATAGGTCACTCTGAAAGCAATGCTTCCTATGTATTTCATTGGGAACTCCGAAAGCAATGCTTCCTATGTATTTCCATGGGAACTACAACAGATACAAAGAGCACAATAACACTACTTGATAGAGAAACTCTCAGCTACAAAACATTATTTTTTCAACACAACCACCACTATTAATTATGCATTTTTGCCAGGGATGAACAGGAGCCTGCATGCCACGCTTGTAAAAATCTGCAACAGCGGAGGTGACCACTGTCGCTGTCACCACTGCTGAAATGCACCACCCACCACCTCACTGTACTCACATCCACTGTTTGGTCTCCATAAATGCTCAGCAAGTGTTGCTGAATGTCAATGGGTGCCATTTTTTCCACATGGAGGAATTCAGCTCCACATCTTTTCTTCATGTGCATTTCCTTGTCAGGCACCATTGTGTCAGACTGCCCTTCTGCTGCCGTCTGTCACATGGCAACAAAATAGAATGGAATACTGGTGGGAAGGTTCAATCGCTACTGCCATTCCACAAATATCCACCTCTGACATCGTGGGCCAACATAATAAAATAGGATGCATTACTTTCGGAGCCACCCTGTATGTTATTGCTCTAAGATAAGTAATGTCTAGTAGCTAAAACTGGTTTATACCTTTGATAATACAAATTGAAATTGTGGTAAGAATGATATCAGACAATTCCATCTGGTAGCTGCTAGGTAGAAAACTGTGGTAGCACTAAAGAAACAGGTACCTTTAAGACCTGTCACCAGAAGGACTTCTGAAGAGTTCCGTTCCTGAAGGTAAGAGATACCCACCAGCCAGCCAGCCAACTACATGAAGAGAAAATGAAATACCTGCCTTTCTGAAAGATATTCTAGTGTCTTATTAAATCGGCATATCTCTCACAGAATGCTTAAGTGAATCGACAAAGGAAATATGTTCTTCTGAACCATTTCCAACCCAATTCACCATTTTCTCACTTTGACCAACGTGAATAAATTGATCTTGAAATTTTCAAAATCGCAACAGGATTTGAGTTTTGAAGTTGCCACCATAACATAACCATACACTGAAAAGTCTATAAAATTCTATAGTACTTTCTAGCCATTTCTCAATATAAGAATACATATAATTAAAAAATATGAAGTACTCAGTGAAACTGTGTAATTTATTTGCATTAAATTATACCGCCTGACCCTTCTCTCCTAATAGATGACTACAGATATCCTTCATCTTTTCAAAATGGCTCTTGTAAATTCCCCTCACATTCTCACAAGTAACTACTTAGCAAATAGCCCCATGCAAATTCTATTTGCTGCATTGTTTCAGCAACCAAAATTTAGTTCTTGGTAAAAATTTGTAATCACAATGGAGATTTGAAAACTAGACTCTGACAATAGACTTCATTTCACATCTGTGGAATCCACAGAATTTTTGGAGGAAGATGCATTAAACAGACATATTCATCTGTGCATTACTTTCAGGCCAGTTGGAAAATGGAAAGTTTTAATCAGGCTTTGAAAAACTGTTTACAAATATCTAACCCAAAAGGGTATAAAAACAAACAAACAAACAAATTTAAACACTAGAAATCTTTTACCTCAGTTATCTCACAAAACTGTTAGGTAAAACGATGTGCTTGATACCAGATGCCTCCTACAGGACATCCACAACATACAGATATCATTGCATATTAATGCTGTGCAAAATCTTATTATGATAAAAAGACATAAAACACCTGGGACAAAACTAAGGTAAGAATGAATAAAATAATAAATAGCACTATGGAATTATTTGAATGTTTTGTAAGGGGCTTGTCATTCTTTGATTGCTAAAATAAAAGAAACAGAAAAATGGTATTTCTTAAAATAAATGTTATAGTGGAAGAGGCCTTTGATACTGATTAGACACTGAAATTACTAATTTTGTGATAGGAAAGAGCTACTAAAGCAAGCTCCTAGGCTAACTTGAGCCTCAGCTGGAGCACCAGACCCCATACTCGTCCCTTACACCAGGCTGAATAATTTAACTGGCCTGGTGATAATCCAGAGTACTCATCTGCGTGAGATAGCTGGGAACTGACTGCCTCACTGTTTTGCAAATGACTGATCTGGGTGGCCAAATCAGTCTGTTCAGGTTCATCACCAGTACAGAGCATCAGGAGGCTTTGATCAGACAGCTAGTGGCACAGGGTCAGTGAGAGAGAAGTGCAGGAAGATAGTCAGGATGAGCCAGAAGGAAGTCAGGACAGGGCCAGAGACTGACAGGCCTGCAGCATCACCAGGCCAGGGACTGAGGGCCTCCAGCTGAGTCTGGGCCACAGGCAGGGTGGGAGGAGGTCCCAGAGGAGACCGGGCAAGGAGGCCAGGCAAGGAGCCCTGAAGCAGAAGAACTGGTACCTGTCACAGCTCATCGCAGCTGAAAGCTGGTTCTAATGGGCACCCATTAATCTCAGTTATATTACTGTGTAAAGCATTATCATTAAACCTTGTGCATAGAATACAAAGTTCATGTTTTAGCAAAAGTTGCTCTGGGATTTTATCCAGGCATTCCAATCTGATTTCTGTTTCAGTTCTGAATAAACAAACAAGCAAACAAAAAGCAACCAGAAAGCTTGTGTATTTCAGGAAAGAAATATCAGTTGTTTAAATATCCTTCATTCATACTCACTTGATTGAATTTTCCCAGTGCTGTCAGATTAATGGAAATGTTATTTTGGCTTTCCCTAAAGGGCAGAATACATGCAGTGAGGTTCTAGATTACCCTGGAGAAAGGAGGCAGCAATTATTTTTCTCAACAGTGTTCCAGGAGTACCTTATAACTGGATTTTTTTTCTGCTACTGACAAAATGACAGTGCTCAGTCTTTTTTCCTCTCACAGCAGATAACATAAGATTCTGCAAGAAATTAAGTGGTAGATGAGATAGCTGGAGTGTAGGCAGCAGAACATTCTTCAGCATTTTAAAAATCTCAGAATAACAGCAGTAGTCAAAAGTTACAAATAGCCCCATTAACTTAGATTTCCTCAAACAAGCTATGGCGTCATACAATTTTTTGTTTCAAAGGACTAACCTGTATCTCAGATGAGAGAAATCAAATATAAATAGGCTAATGGGATTAGGAAGGTTTTCCAATTGGCAGATTTATATACTCTTTTTTTTTTTTTTAACCAGTTTCAGCATGAATTTGGAGAATTTGAGATACTACAACTTAGCATCTGCAAGATGGATCTATTTGTACTACAATAAGGACTGCTATCCTTCCCATCAAGAAAGCAAGCTCAATTAATTTGTGATTAAATCTGTTTTGAGAAAGTAAATGTCTTACAATAATGATTGGTTATATATAACCAGAATTAGTCCGTAGTTACTTATGAAATGAGGTATTTTATGTTATTTATTCATGTTCTGCGCACTTTTATTTTCTCCTCTGTTTTCTGTTACAGATGTGGACCTGACACTCTTTGGTTCCTAAAATTCAGATGATTTCTGCAAATACAAAATCAAGATAAAATGTCTAAAATTCCTACAGAGGCAAAAACAACCGTTGCGATAGTCTAGCTTGATCGGTTTATAACACATGTATAGTATCTGTGTGCATGTTTTGATAACTTTTGTCGCAAAAGGTTACTGCAGGAAGAGCTGCAGTGACTCTTGTCTAGATCTTCTCTTTTCCTTTTTGTAATGCCCAAAAAGAAAATTCTAAATAGCAGATAAGATTTTTTTGCCAATTGCACGTGGCAGTCAGAAGTTAAGACGATTTCTTCATCTTAAAGATGCAATCATAAATGTATAAACAACAGAAAAGGAAAATCATGAAGCAATGTTAACTCAATGCTTCCACATAGCTCAGCAAAAGTTACCCTGGAGTATCTTTCTTATTTCCACAATGTTTAATTACAGAATGCATTTGATTGAATATATTATGTTTTTCCGCTACAGATATCTACTCTGGATTAGAGACTGGCCTTTTCCCAAACATCTTGTCCAATTTCATTGATACAGAATCTTCTGCATACAAGGAACTGCCTGTGGAGTTGATAAGCAAGATGCTGATGAGCCACCTTTTCTTCCTAAGTGCAATTTTCCCTTGAATGGTTGTTGATTATGAAGATTATCTTCTCACTTATATTATTCAGATAAAAGTCCTGGGCAAATACCTCTTTAGAATTAGGCTCAAAGTACTGTGTATTTAGCAAAAAAGTTGAATTTTCCACAATCTCATGCACAACACATTTTGCTACTCCATCCAGCTGCCTTTCTCTTCCTGGTAGTGGCTTCCTTCAGTGCTCCCTTTTTTAACAAGTTAATCCAATAAAACCTATAAGAAGAATTTAGTGTTGTTTTGTTGATCAAATCAATATTAGGTATTCATGCTGAATATTCTAAAATAATTGTAGCCAAAGAACTATTACTTGTTAAATTACAGTTTGGATATGGAGAGTGAGGGGAATGTTTATAGAAGGATAAATTGTTTAATATTTCTTCTGAGAAAATTGCTAGAGTTTTACTTATCTGGTTACTGTCACAGAGGAGCAGCACTGAATTCTGAGTGCAAGTATTTCTGTGTTTGGACAAAAACCAGTCCTCTAAAAATATAACTTAATATTATGTTTAACTGAGGAGGATAAAACTTTTTCTGAATTATTTGTCCTATTAGAACACTCTGAAAATATCTTCTGAAATCTGTTATACATATTACCTTTTTTCATTTATAAAGGTACTGAGTCTTGTACTCAACTAGTTAAAAAAAAAAAAAAAAAGATCTTTCTCATATTTCAAGAGCTCTTCAGTTTTCAAAATTGTCTGGTCCTGAACTGAAACATAAAATCTAAATCTTGCATGCTATAAATCCACAAATAAATAGGTGGTGGAATAATTTATTTAGATAATTCTGAATAATAATAATAATTTTTAAAAATGTTTAGATTTGTATATTTGTCTTTTAATTATTTTAATGAAATTTTGTTTTGATGCAGCAATAGCACATCGCTGTTCACATTTTGTTAAAGCTCAAGCTGCCACTGCTCTGAAGCACTTTTCTGTCTTTGGAACTGCGTAGGGTCAAACATTTACCTACTACCGATCTGCATTTTCCCAGCATTTCTCTACAAATAGTACATATTTTGCTGATAACCTTCTGACCAGATTGAATAGATACATACATTCAGACATCTCTAAAGTGAAGAACATTGTCTGATGAAGTTCATGGGTTCAAATTAATCCCTACTCTTCAAGGCCTTTTCTGGATCACATGTCTTCTGCCCCTTGTGCTCCCTCCTTTCTCCCTCCATCAGCATTGCCCTGACTGGTCTCTTCCCATAGCTCACACTCTGCTTTCATCTCCAGCATGCTGTCTCCTGGCCTTCCTCCATGGCCTCCATCCATTGAGAGCATTATGTTGTTTGCCAGAGGAAAAGAGCTTGTTTTGAACCTTCCACTTGATCCCCATCAACAATGATGCATGAGTGTCACCTTGTAACAGTGCCTTGAAAGATGTGTACCATGCTCAGCCCTTCCATCTGTTGTGGTTTTTTGTTGTTTTGTTTTGTTTTTCCATCTTGCACTACTCGTTATTCCCTCTGCTGTGGCATTGCTTCACACTTCTTGCTGGGAATTCAGGATATTTGTGTTCAAGGCGTAAGGCTGACACAGATAATTTTTTCTTGTGACCTCAGGAAACCCATCAATGAGAACACAGGTATTTATGGTTCGTTTATGCGGATGGATAAGACAGAACCTCAAAAATTAGTTAATTAAAATACTAATTGGGGATCCATGTAGCTACCCAAGTAGATCTCTTTTGGCACTTTTCAAACTATTTCCGCATCCTCTGTATTTGCCATTTACAATGTAGTAACTCCAGTAAACCACTACTCTGTATACATGTGAAGCCATCTTTCCAATTTAGCTACCAAGAGAGCTAAATGGTACTGTGATTCCTGTTGGAAATATTTCTTTTCTTTAGGGAGTGAAGTAGTAATTTTGAACAGCTGTGCAGGGTTTTTTGGAGCTGCTGGTTTATGTGAGGCTACGGTCCCGTATGCTGTACCCTTAGTACAGGAGAGAGAAGGGCAATATGTATATTTGAATTTAGAAAAAGGCTGGAGCACATCACCACTCCGAAGGATCTCTGACTAAAACTAGGGTGAATACCCTATCTATAACATGCTTTTTTTGCAAGCAAAGAGATTGGTAGCTTCAGTTAGAAAGGCATTATATACCAAATGGGTGGAACAGCAAAAGTATGACCTCATAACCAGCTGTAAATGGGCTGCAGCATACAAATACGAAGTTGCATTATTCTGTTCATGTATTATATTAGAGTAACATAGGAAAGTTTATGATAAATTGTGGTACATCCGTGGCCTTTGAACTTCAGATGTAGGCTCTGCTTTTTATGGGTTGTGGGAAATCTAGGGATCTTGACTGGAATAACCACAGGAAAACACGTCTCATTCATTTACAAATGAAATGCAAATGAAAATTCACCTCTATATTGGTAAAAAATATTACATGACAATACACAGTGTCTTCCTTCAATTAGGGTTCAGATGAAGGATCCTTTTTTTTTCCACAAAGCTGTCTTTAAAACAAAAGGGGTACATTATTCTAAACATAAAGATAAGAATATAAAATTAAGAAGAGAAAATTAGTAATGGACAAATGTGAAATATTCAGACAATTAAAAAGGAAAGGAGAGAAAGTAAGTCAGAATAGGAGAGAGATAAACAGAGGAAGGGAGAATATGAGAGGTGTCTTTCTTGAATAAAAATCATTCAGAAACGGGAAAAAATCAAAATATTTGATAATTAGTATGAAAGGTATTTAGCTACTGGCATTTTCTTTGTAACATTCAACTTATAGGAACAGTTTTATAAATAAAATGTAACAGGCTTTTGTTCAAATTGATATTATGTAGATTACGGTGGTACTGAACATCCAGCAGCAGGGAAAAAATAATGAACAGAGACATCTTGGTATGAACTGTATGTATAGCTATATTTTACAGCAAGCACTTGCTGAAGCTACCATGAAGCAAGCAAAATACCACACATTGGTATCATGACGGGTATTAAAAATATAAGAATGGGTTTATTATTTTCTGTGAGATATTCTGTGTTTTTATAGGCTGGTTTGTTTAGACTTTGCTGCAAAATACCTTAAAAGGTAACACAGTATTCTGACTACAGCAGTAATTTATTACACCAGCTAATCTTGTAAAATTGCCCTCTGGATGTAATAATTTGTTATTCTTTTATTAGGCCTTCTTCTGCATACCATGTTTATCATAAAGATGTCACCAGTGTGATGCCTAGCAACGAGTACAATGTTCCGGAGGTGTTTGCATACATTTTCCTGAGGGAGAGATCTGCCTTGTCCCTGCTTGGGAGAGCTGTCAGTGTATTCTGATGTATGAGGGATAAAAGGAGTCCCTGCTGCAGTCTCCAATAAGCTGAAGTCACAGCCTGAAAGCACTGACTTGGGCATCACTATGCTGTGTTAGAAAATGTGTCAATTATCAGATGGAGTGCCTAAGGGTATCGCCTGATTCTAGGTCATAAAACCATCAGGACTAAGGGGGAAAAAAATTGATGAGGAAATAAGCTGAGTTAATTGATAACTAGGAGGACTGTATGTGAAATGTATTCAGTATAACCCAAACTCAGCTTTCTTTCAGGGTAATCAATGAATATGGAAAGTCTAAAATACCTCCCAATTTTGGCTAGTATGACTACTGTCTATCCACATTCGTAATATTTCACCAACTTTTTCATTATTTCAAAAAAAAAAATGAAGTCAAGCAAGACAAAAAGCTAAAAAACTAAAAGTAAAATCATGCTGATATTTTATAGCTATTTTTTCTATTATTGCAATTCCTAATATACTGTGCAACAGTTTGTATGTGAATACAGTGGGGACCACTTAAATATCTAGCCCGAGGCCTGATTCATGAAAGCTTTATGCACCATTTATGTAGGTATCTGTGACGTTTACTCAGAAAAAGAAAGGAATACATATTTTTATAGCAAAGTTTGTTCCTATCCACACCCCACCTCCTGTAACTCTCAGTAACAGAAGTAGCGAGAACATCAAGGGTCCTCTAAATATCTGAGCAACTCAGAATTTTGGATATAATAATCAGTAGTGATTATCCAGTTGTACTCTGGAAGAGCAACACTCCCCATATGAGTACTGTGCCTCATTGCTACCTTTCATAGGCATATATATAACACCATTGACTCATATTGAGCACATGCTTACAGGACAACAGAATACAGTTGCCTGCCAGAGGGCAGGGGTCACTCAAAGTTAGGTTATCATCTGCACAAGTACACCTCAATAAAACAGAGATTTTGGAGGTCATTCTTCTTAACAGGACAACACTATTAGGCAGCTAATTGCTTAAATGGCACTTACAAAGAAAAAGTAATTCCTCATATGAAAGAAACTCAAAGGATTTACAATAGTTCTAGAGGTTTCACTTCAAGTGCACAAATGTATTTTTATCACAGTCGTTTCTGGAACCAATCTTTTCAACACCTTTGTGCAAAGAAGAAATGTGAAGAAAAGAGTGCATAATGAAGTGACTTGTCAAGGTCACAAAAAAACTGTGGTATGGATGGGAACCAAAGCTACTCAGTCCATAACTTTAATTACACATCCTTCCTTTCTCTCAGGTTTTTTTAGATGAAGTATTTCCTAGATATCTACCATCTTTAACATGATCATTTCTCATTAATCCTGTTCTTGTCATAGAAAAGCTAGCTACTCATATTTAGATCTCCAACATTTACAATAACCTTCAAGTTGCTGCAGGAATTCTGCACTGTGAGAATAGTGTAATGCTTTGGCTGAATGTAAAGTCAGTACTGCAGTAAAAGGAAAAAAGCCAGTTCACACTACACTGATAAAACAAATTCACCTCTCTGTCCAAGGAGAAATGTGAAGAGGGACAAATAAATGCATTTTCATCACTTCTATTATTTGAATCTGTTCACTCTTTAGAGAAGACCTCTCCTCATGTAGCAGTGCGTGATTCTGTAGATTCTGTACAAGGTGGATTGCTGGAACAGCCACAAGAACAAATGCAAGACATTTTTTTGTAGACGAAAGGAAAAATACAGTATAGCATCAGCCTATTGAAAACAGTGTGGGAATTACAGCCAAGATCTTCTGACTTTTGCTTGGCTGTTTCCTCTGCACTGAAGACAGGGAGGGAGCAAGAGCCCTGCTGAGCCTTTCACAGCAGCTAAACATGAGTGCTGCTTCACTCTCTTCCTTGTACTCTAGGAACCTTCACTTTGCAGATTCCTGGGACAGTCACATTTGAATCCACAAGGACTTTGCAAAACTATAGACAGAGCCAATAAGAAATTGGATTACCTGTTGCATGGAAACCTATACATTTTCAGAGAAAAAAAATACTTATGAAGCAGATTATAATTTAGTAACTTTAAACTCTGCTGAAAGGGAGGATTCTGAAATATATTTCCAAGAATATTTCACTGTTGGTTTTTCCAAAATATTTCTGAATGTTTCTGACTGTTCCTGTGATGTTTAGAGCACTCCGTCCTCTTCCTTCTAGGCAAATTACTAAGTAGTCTTTTGAACAAGGCCCCAGGTCTCAGCAGCTTTCTGTGCATGATACTTTTAAGAAACAGACCCCAGGAACAGAGGGACAATGTGCTAGCACATGGCAGAACTGGAAATGAATTTCTGAGTGAAAACTGGAATTAGCTGGGAAATTGAAATTATTGGAGGAGGAATTTTGATTCTGAAGAAATTCTACTTTCCACCTGACAATCCTAGCAAATGATGACAAACTCTTCAAAAGCACATATGGATTCTGGAATTAGTGGAAGCACTGTGCAGAGAGAACTGTATGGCCCATATTCCTAAACAGATGAGCAGATGGGCTCTAAACTACCTTGAGGTTTTTTTTTTTCTTCTTTTTTTTCCTTCAGCAGACCTCATTCCTAAGTCCTATGATTTGCAGTATTCAAGCCTGGACGTGGCAAGAGCATGTATCCCTGCGCCAGATGACAGCCTGATAGAATCTGGGGTAATCTTCAAGGCAGACGTAGACAAAACACAATGTTTCTTGCAGTCATGTCAACTTAAGTGTAACTTCAAGTTTAGAAGGATTCCCGGCTATAAATCTTATAATATTTGCCTTTGAATGTCTTGTTTAGGGAAATCCTCAACTGCCAGTATAGGTCAGCTTTACAGCACTGGGATTTTGAGCTTCAGTCTATAGCAAAAGGTCTACACTGAAAAAGAAAAAATCATGCAAGACTACTTCCTTACTTTCTCATGGAAAAAGAAGTTCACCAAGACCCAGAAGTGTTGATAGAAAGGAACAGAAATTAACCAGATCTTTCCTGAATGATAAAATGAAGGGGTCAGGACACTATTAGCAACAACTGCAAGAGTAGTGGTTAGGGACTGAGTTTCCATGAGTTTCTCCAGCTGTAGGTATCTAGTGATAGTCTGCAGTTTACCTGAAGTACACAACCATCTCATAACTGCAAAAGCAAAATGGAATTAAGGCATTTGGTGATGTTTCTGGATCTTCCTAATTCCAGTAGTCTTTTGTAAAAAGCATTTTTTTTTTCCTTTTTCTGCTCCCTATACAACCCAAGTATCTGAAGATGTGGATAAATACTGAAAAGAAAATTAAGGATATTTTTTAAACATCATGAGGAGTCTGTTTGGAATTAATTCCTAAGTTGAGCATGAAGAGAAGGCATACTCTTATCAGACCTACTTCATCCTCTAGACATAATGGAATGGATATTATTGTCTCAAGTCTATATAGACCCTGAAGGTAATAACAGAATTCTCACTGGCATCAACAGTGAAGGAGAAATTCTCCAACTATCCAAAGCTTCTGACATTTTCCAGTAAACCCAAGAAGGCCAAACATTATATTCTCGTAACTGACATTCCTTCTGCTCTTTACAATCTGAAATAATCAAGTGTTATGCTACAAAGGCAGAAATATGACGAGTTCAGCTTCCAATATATGTGTCAATATGACAGAATTCTGACAAGAAATGTGAGGCAATTACCTCTTAAATATGCAATAATAAAGGACAAATCCTGCTTCCTTCCTCTGAGGAGAAATCTTATCAGTCTCTACCAGTTCTGGTTTCAGCACCTGGAAACATAGCCATTTTCCAAAGTGTGACAAAACCCAGTTTGAATAAACAGACTGCTGGAGATAAAACCAAATTGTGCAAAAGATGCATCTGTGCTTGCACAGAAATGTTAATTTTGTCTTTTCTTTGCCTTTTTAAGGAAAAAAAAGAAGAATTTGGTTTGAAAAAAAGCTTAACTGCAGTCTTAGTGTAACTACTAGTATATATAGTAGCTATTTTACACATATTGCTGTCATTTTTTTTTTTTGACTGAAGTTACAGAAATTCTTTGAATTTTATATAGGGGACTAAATTTGTAATGGAAAATGATGTTTGATGGTGTTTAAATGCAGAGTATGTCACTGTAGAAAGCATAGGGCTCTTTTAAGTTTTTTTTTTTAACTTCTTGACATGTGTCACAATTTGGAATTCTGCTCTCATGGGATAAATGCCAGATTACATGGTGTAGTATTTTTATCCTCTGTACTTTCACTGTAGAAGCATACAACATCAAAGAAGAGGCAGATCACTCACATCAGCAGAAAATGGAATAGGACTATAATATGCTTGCTTTGATCTCTCCTTCTAATAATTATCTTGGCTACATGCATACATTGAAAGTAAGATTTGAATTAATAAGGCCAAGACACCCTGGAAAATGTAAGAAGGATATCTGAATACTGACTTTGACTATCTTTAACAAGATAAACTGCAATTGAGTCTGCAAAGTTGTGGAGTGTTAATCTAATGCAATAATATTTAAATGCTATTCTTTCTTAAACTTGTCACCACTACATTCAGCAGATGCAATCAGTCCAATTATGACAGTATATTTTCAAAATCACACACACCTACAGTAAGGGTGGGGAGGGTGTTATTTAGCTAGCATTCATTTGATTTCATATAGATTTTCAAATAGGAGGGCCTACGGTAAAAATCATTAAATTTATATAAAAAAGTCATCACTACACAGACTGTTATCATTAAAAACTATTCTAATATTGCCTTAGGAAAGATATTGCTTTTGATATGGAAAGTAAATCAAATCATCCACATCCACATAGGATTTATACAGAGGCAAGAAGCATATTGCATGCCTGGTCAGTCATTTTTTACATTTTTTAACCAGTGTTTATTGCTATATTGTGTTTTGGGAATTCTATTTCTGCCCTATGTGAGTAGAAATTATAATGTAAACAAGGTGGATGTGTGTGAAGGCCTCATATGGATAACACTGCCTGGAAGGGGGGAAACCTATTGCAGTTTGTTGGTCCCAGAGAATGAAAATAGCTTATTCTTCTGCTTCATTTCCGATGAGTTACATCAGTAGAGGAGTAGAGAGCATGTTGCTCCCAAACCCAGATGTTGCAACTTCAAATTATTACTTGGCTGAGCTACTAACCATCACACTAATACAATGTCCTGTAGCGTACAAAGGCATACATAATGGGTTGGCCAGGCTGACTTTAGCACAGTATGAATTAAACAAATGAGAGCGAGCACATCTATGGTTAATACACCAAGCACAAGTTCCAAAAAGCCACTTGAACAAAGACAGCCTGACAAAACAGCAGAGGCTGCTGTTGTCCTCAAAATCCCTGTCAAAGGTTAAGAATGTTCTTTTAAAACAGGGTTAGCTGGGCATACATGTAACAGATCAACATGTAGAAAGAAGTTCTTTGAAGAAATGCTCTCTCTGCTGAAAACAGGCATGCTTTTCTCATCTGCTGAACTTACTTGACAGTGGATGGGAGTTGCAAGAGAAAAGGTTTGATTCAGCAAGGATGTTAGGAATGGCTTTGTGAAGTTCTGAGAACAGCACTTCTAATTGAAGCACAAGCACTGCTAAATACTCATCACCTGGCAGTCCTATATCAGACAGAAACAAAAGGAAGTGCTTGCGAGCAGCTGCAGGTATCATCAGGACAAATTTTGCAGTAGGGAAGACTTGTCATAGACAGTATGGTATTTTCAGAAAAGCATGAATGTGCTCCAGCAGTCACAACTGGTCTCCTGCCCCGAGGTTCTTATATTCTCAGTAGCTACCGAGATCCCAGACTTGCCAACCAAAATTCAGAAACCTGTTTTTTTTTCCTGACTTGCCAAGTGTTCAGCGTGAGAGAATAGGTCACTGGAGTTAAAGCAGTGGCTGGGAGTGTGTCCCATGTAAGCAAAAGCTGTTCCCAGCAGTTGTCTGTGTCAGGTTTCTGCAGCTGCACAAAGTTGAGCCATGGTGCGCTAGGATTCAGGCTCGCATCAACCCAGTCCCTTCAGTAGATATGTTAAATTAGCACAGGGGTGACTTAGGGAACATCCCATGTGACTGTACCAGATCGGAAAACATGCCATACTGCTTGGACCTGGGAGGTAATTCAGCTTGGCTGCTCCTTCTTAAATGCTGCTGAGAAGTGTATTCAAGCTAGAGATTTCCTTCCAGTTGCACTGAATGATTGTAGTGCACTGTTCTAACAGGATGTAACACAAGACATCCACAGAGGTTTTCAAACACAAGAAGTTTCTTCCTCCCAATCAAACTTCAACATCTGATACATTTAAAAATGTCTTGAGCTATTCTGTTTCAATGTGAGGATATAGAGGCAGTTCCATTTTATATATCTGTCTCAGAAATATTCCGAGTAGGTGTTATGGCAATAGAATACTGTGGTAAAAGGCAACCACAATATAATCCCATCAGTGGAGTTTTTATTATATCTGTTTAAAATATGACTCTTGAAACTGACTGCAGTAGTACGTTGTACAGGGTACTGGCATATTTCTGAATTCACGAGGCCCATAGTTTCTTGTAAATGTTAGATTCTCTCTTCTTCTAAGTAAATAGCCATAGTGGCTTGACCCTGGCCAGCAGCTAAGCATTTCACACTCATTCACCTCCCCTGAGGGATATGGGGTACGAATACAAAGAGCAAAAGTAAGAAGACTCGTGCGTCAAGATAAAAGGTTTAGTCAGCAATGGAAAAATGACAAGAACAAAATCCAATAGCAAAAAAAAGGGATGCAAAATCAGTCACACAGCACCTTTCCCAATCAGATAAATGCCCAGCTAGGCTCTGAGAAATGACTACTTTAGAAAATCAAATTGTTGTTGAGCATTGACATTATGTGATACGGAATATCTCTTTAGCCCGCTCAGGCCAGCTGTTCCCACTATATTCCCTCCCAACCTCTTTCCTATCCACAGCCTACTTGCAGGAGGCACAGAGTGAGAAACAGAAGGCTTCCGTGCTGTGCATAGAATCACAGAACCATAAAGGTTGGAAGAGACCTCCAAGATCACTTAGTCCAATCATTCACCTACCACCAAGATTACTCATTAAACCACTAAAACATGTCCCTTAGTCTCACATCTAGATGTATCTTGAACACTTCCAGGGACAGTTACTCCACCCTGGGCAGCCTGTTCCAGTGCCTGACAAGGCACGCCCCATTCAGCAGCAGTCAAAACATTGGTGCTATGAACACAGTGTTCATCACAAATTCAAGACTGTACCATACAGACTGCTATGGAGAAAGTTAATTCCATCCCAGCCAGACTCAGTAGATCAGCAAACACTTGTACCTGAGGTTTGTTTCAACTGATGACTTGACCTCCAGCTCTTAAAAAAAGAGGAGCCAGGAGCAAATCTGAGTAGTTTATAGTAAAATTCAGTGACCAGTTGGACTGGAAACTGCTGCTGGCTAACGTTCAGATATGTTGCAGAGAATGATGCAGAGTGAAAACTGCATTTTCAGATAGCAAGATAGCTAGGTCACAATTTTATCATGATGGTGAGTGGTCAAGTGCCAATCTGGTTTCATTCCGGTGGAAGAATAGTGAAATGAAAGAAAAAAAACAGCAAGGTGAAAATTAAGACTCTTGATTCCACAAATTAAACTTCAATAAATTAAGGAAAGTAGTTAAAGAGGTCAGCTACACCAAGTAAAAGGGAGATGTATATATTTAGAAAGCCTGGAAAGACTTCAAATAAAAGATATCAGAATCTGTATAAAAAGAAATGGAAAAACTTTTCTAGGAAGGGGTTCCCAAGATATTTGAAGGAATAATCACATCAGAAAAACATTTCTAGAACACAGAAAAGTTATAAGAATTGGTAAAAGGTCTTCATGCTTTTATCTAGAGGCAAAGTGAAAAAGTTGTTGAGAGAAAAATATTTTCATTAGCAGCTTTTTCATAAAAAAATAACAGCATCCTGATGATATCTGGTGATGCCAATGTTAGGTGGTATCAATAGCTATGAAGGATTGAGATATCACACTGAAATACCTGTCTGGCTTTGAAGACTGCAATTCTGGATATGAGATAATATTCAACTAATAAAGAAACAGAAATCAGCTGAAGTGACAAAGGAGCATAGGGAGCAATGTACACTCAATCATGCAATTGCTGCTACCCAGTTGTTAAGCTGCCATTTGACAAAGTCATGATAAAAACCAGAATGCTGTCCTGGGACAAAAAGGCACGGAGATTTGTATTCATGAATACTAACGAGATCGCTCTAGGAATAACTGGTACCTGTTGGTCAACCATCTTTAAGAACGCTTTATGGAGTGTAGGGTGAGCATAGCAAGAACTAACTGAATGACCAGGGAGAAGAGAAGATGTCACAGTGTGCAGATATCTAATCTAAGTGTGAGACCCAGCAAGCGATACTATTCATACAGTAAGAGGGATAGCTACCACAGAAAGGGAAAATCTCTTTAAACTAAGAGACCTTGTTGCCTCAGAAAAATTATCCCAACACGGCAGTTGCATTCTGATTCAGAAAGTCTCTCTGCCTGATGGAGGACTAATTCTGTGTCATCCTAAAAGAGAAGCATGTACAAGTAAACATGCAAGAGAGAATCAATACAGAATTTCTATTTTATCACTATCACCAAAGACCAGCAAAGCAAAAGGGACATATGTTCTAAAGTAAAAAATAGGGCTAGCAAAAGTCAAGATAGCTCTTTGAGTTAAAAGTCGATGAAAAACAGATGGTGTTTTCTCCCCTTGGTCTCCATACCAGTGCCACAGCACAGTCTAAGTGATGAACCAGGGCCACAAAGACCATCAATTTCATAAGACCATTGGCTGGAAAGCCTAATTATCACTCTACAATGAAAAAACTGCTGACGGCAAAGCAGGGATTGGCTTTTTCTGGAATATGAATCCTTTTTTATACAAATATTTTTGTATATATTCAGTCCAAAATTAGTAAAAGTGTGGCTTCTCATCACCACAGCCCATTAAGGAAGCTTTCTCCACATGTACAATCTCTTTGTCATACAAATATGCAATCTTCATATTTAAAATTTGTTTTTATGAGAACAATCTTCCCTGCACAACAAGTAAATAAGAAAAAGCAGGCGTTAGAAGTTTAATAGAACCATATTTTTATGAATACTTTTCCTCACTCCATGACAGGATTTTGATTAGGTTTTTTTCTTCACTTTGCTGTGATCATCTGGACTGTTATTAATGTGCTTTTTACTTCTTCATCATGAATGTCTGGAATATTTTATCCATGCAAACATGTGTATTCATGTATGAATTAGCCTATTTGCATGTGAATCAACATATTTATACACACACACATTTTCTTACGCTGAAAGTGCTTGCCCAGCTGATCTGTGTATGCGTATGGTATAAAATTGAATGTAATAATAAAACTGAATGTAAAGATTGCTAGGCACCCAATAAATCTAGCCTGTATACTTGTTTCCTTTCTAGGCAGGCAGAACTCAAACTTTTCATTTTTTCTTTAAAATAAACCATCAGGAGACTACATACATAGTGAGATTCTTATTTAATCCCTCTCTACTAAAGGCATGAATTCTGAAAGAGCTCAATATTCAAAACTCCAGTTAAAGTCATTAAAAACTGCAGGTGCTCAGCTCCCTTTAAAGATTGATCTTCTGAAGAATCACTCACAAAAATTTTCATGCTTTTCTCCTAGCATTCACAACAGTAGCCACATTTATTTGTTGATACCACCATATCAATGCACCCTACAAGTGCTGCCTTGCCAGATCTGTTCGCCAGTTCTGTTTGGCTGTAAATCTATGTCCCAATCTGTTTTTCTTCTCTCTGTCCTTCAGAGACCAAGAGAACTGACGCATTAAGTCCTAAGATGAGGCAAGATACTCACTTTCAAGGGTTAGACAACCCACTGAGAAAAGAAAAATTATACTATGATTATACTATGCAAGATAAATGCCCATATTACACAGACTGGGGAAAAAAAAAAAAAAAAAACGTTCAATGTAACAAATTTCCAAAAGATTTACTGGGTTAAGCAGTTTATGAATGTAGCTCAGATACATTTGTAAACACTAGTCATTCAACGATAACAGGTAAGAAAAAGGTACATAAAATGCAATACATTGTGAACTGAAGGAAATGCCAGCAGCTCTATTTTAAAATACTTTGATACATGTTTTAACTACATCTCATTTAAAATCTTTCAAGTCCACATTAGAAAAAAGCCACACATATTTGTTTAGTCTACTGTCTTTCTAAGGTCAGCCTGGAAACAGGAGAAATAGCAGCTTTCCCTTCAGTCTACAGTTTCTGTTTGGAAGGGGAAAAAAAAAGAATAAAATTTTCACTTAATGGTAACTATTGTCACTAGTCTTAATATAATTTCATACAGATTACTTTGTTAAAATATAAAGATGTCCAACTCCTATACCATTTATTCAGCCCTCTGATGATGCTCATTACTTCCTCCCCTAGAGGAAAATCCCTGAGCCACCCAGTACCCAGTAAAATCACAAACCTACTTCCATGTTGCTCAGTACTAGGAGACCACTGGTGATAGAGGGTGGGAATGAGATAAATTTACTCCATGTTCATTTAACTTCGGCCCAACTGACATTTACTCAGAGACCCTCTACAACATTGTGCAGAGTAACAGGCATTAAATTATATATATTTGTCACCATATTAAGCCCTTTTGTATAAATGAGAATCATCTGATCTGAA
The DNA here is from genome assembly GCA_013396635.1 of Penelope pileata. NCBI lineage: Eukaryota > Metazoa > Chordata > Aves > Galliformes > Cracidae > Penelope > Penelope pileata. Next base: position 129,773 of record WBMW01002965.1, read on the forward strand.
TCTCTCTTGTAGCTACAGTGAAGCATTGGATTAGGCAAATAAGTCTATTATTTACAAGAAGTACTAAATGCATTCTTCTGAGCATTACAATTCCACAACATTAATTGTGATCTTCTTCCTAAGCAAACCTGAAAGTGTGTGTGCTGTGTCATTTGCAAATTGTTCATATCCGATTTTATAGTGGCAATTTCTCAAGACTTCCATGACTGAGCAAAGATCTCGTGTTCCCTTACATGGTTGACTGGCAGACTGTGACTTGCTTATTGCTTACTCACTCATCACTTTGTAAAGGAAAAAAATCCTTATTCCTTTCAGTTTTTGCAATCTCAGTGAAAAAAAACAAAATGTGTAACAATATGATGTATTCGGTTGTCTCCTGTTAAAGTTAAATATAGCCTCTTTAATTTTTGTTTCTGACAGAAGATATGTGACAAATGACATAGTGATTTTCTTATTCCTTCATGTTCATAAAACATTGATAATATGATTTTTACCTTCCCTTTGTTCTCAATTAAATGAAATGTTCCAATACAATTAATGTGTTCTTGCAATTTAGTTTTTCTTTAGAGGTTTCTCTTGTCTCTGATTAACAGCATTTTCTATCCATTCTGAGAACCCCCAACTGCTATTCAGAATGTTTCATTATGCCTGGCAGCTATCAATACAATTGTGAACCAATATCATTTTAATTGTTTCACTAATAACTTGTTTTAAATGATTCAACAGTCATCAGGAAAGATAAGTGCTCTTGTACCCTGCAGGCTTGTAGGGATGATGGTATGAGGCAATGTAACAGAGCGCTGTATCAGAATAATGAAACCATATGCACAAGATAATGACAAAGCACTCGCATTGCTGTAAAGATAAATGAAAACAGTAGATCTTCTTTTCACTGTAATATAACATCCATTCGTATCTCCCGTTTCAATCATTAAACTTTTCAAACAGATTGCTGCACAAATAGACAGATGCAACATGCCCCACAATAATAACTGCATGCTCCCATCTATCTAGGCAGATGGTGAATGATGGAGTTAACGAGCTTTACAAATGCTCTTGTTAATTAACAAAAATTGTTACTTTCTCATTTGAGGGGGGCTTATAAATTAGACTTAATTACACTAGATAATTGCAACTGCCAGCTACTGTGCGGCTCACTCATGTTCTGTTCTTTCAATGGCAAATCAACAATTGCAACCCTTGCCTATTTGTGTAGATGAATTTAATAAGCAAACAGCCCTTTTATGTTAATGGTTTACTGGCATTCATGGGTTTGGCAGGAGAAATGTGCTGGGGGAGGGATTCCTAATGGCAGCACATAATCATATTAATTAAAATATAACTGCCATTTAAAGATTTGTAGTGTAGAATTAGAGCATGTTGGGAACTGAGAAAATCAAGCTAGAGTGCATATTAGCACCATTACTCTGTGCTCCCTGCACAGCAGTCAGCAACCTCATGTGTCATAAACGTAATTTATGAGTGCTGTTTTCTTTGAAATATATGTTTTTAGTTCACTCATTAGAACGTAAAAATTTGCAATGTCGGCTTCAGAAGGTTCAAAATAAATTCACTTAGAGCTGAGATCCATGATCTGGTTTTAACAAATCCTTCAACAATGATTTTTTTTATTACTTGTATAATTTCTTATAGTAAAACCAAGCATCCAGTCCTTTGAAGAGAGATTCCATGCTTTATTGCAAATGTAAGTCACACTATCACTATAAATCCCGTATTATTAGGCATTTTATAATTCAGTATCATTTTATGGGGTCCCTAATAACTACAGGCCTTTTTTTCTGATTTGGCTTTGGAAAAATTGGTGCAAATTTGTAGAAAGGCAATGTCAAAAAGCTTCTGAAAACATTGTTTTTTTTCTGCTTCCCTGGATCCCCACATAAATTTACAGGCATATTTTTTTATCTAAATCAAATCCATTTATACAGGTTCTACAAAAATGCTGAGATATATTTTCTGCACTGTGTAGTTACCTATTTGCTGCAATCCCTGGGAAAGCAACTTGGCCACAAAGTCCCTCTGAGAGAAAACGATCCCTGGAATTACAGCATCTGACTGACAGCAGGCAAGAAATTGCAATCAAATGGATCCTGTAATTTCTAACAGCACAGAAGCAACATGGCGTATTATTCACATATACACATATTTATACATGTATACTTTACACTATAACGTGTGATACAAATGTTTTGCTTAGAAGTACATACATATATGTTTTGTATACAAAATATATGCATTACATTATCTTCAGCAACACATCATGGCTTAAAAGTAAATACTATATTGTGGCATGAGGTATTATTACTTTGTTTTTCCATACTTCAGAACAATAACAGAACGGAAATCTCAAAGATGATATGATAGTAACTTTATAATTGTCTTTTAATGTTTGTTTTGTTTTATTTTCTTCATAAAATACAGATTTGAAAAGCAGTGCACCAAAGAAGAAATTCCAACCCTTTTGGAGCCAAAGACAAAATCCAATCATCTTGTGATGGGCACCTTATCTTACAAGTTAAGGAAATTCTCCACAAAATGGCAGTGTTGTGGTACCTTTTCGGCCTTACAGGCTGACAGCACAGAATTGGAAGTGGCACTTCTGTCCCTTATTATTCCAAAAAGAACTGTCACTGGGGAATATTCCAGCATCCAGCAATCAGGGACTTCTGATTCTTCAGCTGTTACAAGAAATATTGCTCTCTTCACAGATGATATTAGGTGGAATAATTTCATTTTCAACCCCCTCCAAAATTATGTATCCTAATATCTGTATCTTATCTGATATAATTGACATGACTGTAATGGTTGCTTATAAGACTGACTCTAGACCTGACAATATTACGTTTTGATATTATCACTGCATATTTTCATACAGGCATGATGGACAATCACTGACAAATATTTGACCAATTATAGCATATTTTATTGACAATTCTACACTGTGAGTATACATTAATTATGGTAGAGACTATATCATACCAGTGACAATGATACTATTCAGATCACAGCTGAAATAAAACCTTTATGAGCTAATATACTAAAATGCAATAGTTAGGTGTAAAACTGGAGGCCTGCTTTTCTTTGCTCTTATTCATCTGTGGTAGTGATCATAAAAAGGACTTCAGTTGTTATTGTCTGCTACAAGTTCCTCTGTAGATTGAGGTCTTTTCTCTACATGGTCTCCTCATCAACAGGGCTCTTGCAAATTAGCTTTGCCTTATAAGAAAATGAAACTCTACTGTGACATTAATTGCTTCAGAATTTTTCTGCACGATAGAGGAAAGATCAGGTCTAGATATGGTGCCTGAAGCCTCATAAATAAGAATCTTCCGTAACACATCCACTCTCCATAGAAGGCAAGAATTTGTGTTTTTAGCTGACCAGAAACTGCTTTTTTCTCTGTCACATGAAATAATCTCCCTAGCAGTAGCTAAGGGAAGTTTCAAATCAGCTGATTTCTATTCCATATGACTTTTTGATAGCAAAGGACCTGATTCAATATCCAGTGAATATAATACAGATAAGAGGCATCTCAGAAAATCAGAAAAAGATTTGAATAGCTGACAGGATCAGTTCCTAAAGTTTCAGTGAATAACTTCCTACTAGAAGAATTGCAAATAAGCTAACTTGTTCTTGTTTTCTTCTCAGATAGCATTTTGCCAAAAATAATAACTAGTCAAATTGAGTTTACGTGCAGGAGGAACCAGGACATTAATGAAGAGGAAAGTGCACAGTGCAGAGGGGAAAAAGCACATGCTCAGACACAGAACTAGACACGCCCCATCCAGCCACACTGCCCACACTGGGGCAATGAGTGGTTAGCAGGAATGGCTTCTGAAGAGCTGGGTTTGAGAATGAGGTACTGAGGAAGCAGAGAAGTGGGCTGGGAGTCAGCAGGGTCTTGGACAAGCAGGGGAAAGCTCAAAGCAGGAAGCAGGGGCTCTACTCTGCAGCTGAGCTGTTATTTTCTTGTTTAGCTATCTCTTGCGTGTCATGCTTCCCATTTTTTTATTCCCGTTTTCAAGGCTGTGCTTCTTCAGTGGCTAGTAGCTGACCCTTAGGGAGGTGTATTTATAGCTATGGACCAATTTGTGCAACCTGCGCCCATGTTTTCAATCCCTTTGCTGTTGTCCCATGAGTTAACTCCAAGAGATGCCTGGCACCAAGCTGTATTTCTCATAGAACATTCTCATAACAAGTTGATAACAAATCTCGTAGGCCAGGGTTAGAGTATTTCATAATTAGTATAAGGTGAAGTTAGCAGAAGATTTGTAGGCTGATGCTGGCAATGATAATACTGCTTTTACTGGACCTTGGGGCAAGAAATTTACAGCATATATATTATTTTTTTCTAAAACAAACAAAAAACAACTAACAGACCAGCTGATAAATTCATTCATACTGGAAAAAATGAAAAATTCCTTAAGACTGAAAATTATTTGACTGATGAGTCTTGCAACAGCACTGTAATCCTGTAATTCAAGATGAGAAAGCAGTTTTTCTTTCCATGTGGTTTGTGTCAGTTTTCACACTATTGAGGCACAAAACCATTTGGTTAGTTCAGTTAATTTCTCTGGCCTAAAAGCAGGTGAAATCCAATAACAAGAAGTTGTGTCATCACATGCACATACCTAGCTAAATGCTGGGCTAGTGATATGGGAAGATGGACTGTAAAAGGCCAACATTCCCCATTAGTGCCATTTTCTTCTATAATGAATGTTACCAGAAACAGGGAGGCTCACTTTTTCAGAAGAAAAGACATAAATTTATTGTCATGGTACTCATTCTAAATAGCAATAGCCCCCTTCTTCTATTACAGTTCCTTTTCTCACAGATAGCAAGGCTGCTTGAGTAAACCTGCTGCTTCCTTGAAATCAAGCCTCTTGGCTGGTCTCAGTCAAACAAAATACTCATTAATACCCACTTTTGCATCACAAATACTGAAAGGACAATGTCCAAATCATTGCCTGCATATAGACAAGCTCTCAAGAAAACTCCTCTTCAGTGTCTGCATGGCTGGAGCCACAGAACAGGAGCAGGAGACTCCAGAAGACTGACTGTCACACCAGTTAGCCTTGCACACCAGTTTGTACATAATCTAGGATATCATTTTCTGCTGGTCATCTTTGACTTCCTAATTTCCTAGTGAAATCATAAGAGAACCAATCTTGTTTTGTTTTGTGTTTCCTGATCTACAAAAAAAAAAAAAAAGAAGAAGCAGTGATTGCAAGAGAATAACTTTTTCAGATTTGCAAGCATGCTTTCCCCTCACTACATGTTCTACATGTTTCTTAATTGGAGAGGTCCCTTTTTGTTTTGACTGCCTTTAAAGCCAAGGCCCATAGAGTTGTACTGGCCAATAACAATTGCAAAAAGCTTCCACTAAAGAAACCAAAACCCAATTATCCACTCTATGAATCAACTGCAAAAATAATGCAAAATAATGCAGAAGTCCTTTAATCAGCAGATCTCCTAGACAACCTTAGAATGATGCTGGTAGTTATAGTGGTACATTCCTAAAGATCATCTTGGAATAATCAAATGTAGGCAAGAAGGCAAGAATGACACCTAACATAATTTCCCTAAACCCCTCCTCAGCTACAGGACTTATGCAGATGATTTCTAGACAAGCACCTGCAACTGGACCCATCCAAGGTTACATGGTGGACAAAGGAAGCACTAAGTATAAATAAAAAATCATGTAAAAAAAATGAGATCAAACTATTGTCTCTTGCAATCAAGAGAAAAACAAATCTGCCAACAAAAAATGGGTTGACAATAGGGACTTTTGATCAGTGGCTAATTAACGTCATTAAATTACAGAGCATGCTTTGTGCAAACGAACATTCATGGCCACGGGACGAATATTGTGCAATAAACATTTTTATTAATATGACTGTGTAAGTATATATGTAATTCTGTCTAACACTCAGACGATTTTAGTGCAGGCCACAATAGTTTTTTTCTATTCTTCATTGATGAAATGTGATAAATAAATCTAGAATAAACGTTCCTTGAAGTTGAACATTTTTTCCAGACATCTGTATGAATATTTATGCCATGGTTACTACTGTTAAAACTGTCCCTCTTCATAGAATCATAGAATGGTTCAGGTTGGAAGGGACCTTAGAGATCATATAACATGAGAGTTCCCTGAAAGTGAATGAATCTAATGGTTTGTTGTGGCATTTTTCATTTGGTTAGAAAAAAATATCTATGACTATTAACTTTATTTTTTTGTATTACTTACCTTGTGAAAAGAGTTTGCCAATTCAGTTATTTTTTTAAACTTTGCTTTATTTTTCTTTATTCAAGAATAAAACTGAAGGTGTCTCTTTAAAATCAAGAAACACACAGTTACGCATTGTTAATTGTTTATAAGTAGTTACTGTACAAATCAAGTAATATCTAAACATGCACTCACCAGTGACCTGGCTTACTTGCACTGCATAATGAATAAATTAATGCCAGTACTGAATATGATTTCTACCTGTATGTCTAACACAACTTATTGCACACTTTTCTTACCCCTTTTCAAAGATTGTTATAGGTGAATGTGATGAAGGAATAACAGGGTTGTAGCTGCAAACACCTATCCTTTTCTTCTTCCTTCCCTCTTGCCTTATGGTGTATCTTCAAGCTCTGTCCATATCCAATAGGTTTTATTCTTAAATGAACACATCTTATTGTATAGCCTTAATCATTACAAGACAGATTTGTAACGATGGCACAGGGCAACTCTTTGTTTTGTGTGGAGTGCATTGTCATTATCCAGAGTTTAGCTGGTGATGACTGCAATGTACACAGCAGTAACAACGCTAGATTTGGACACACTTGTCCACAATCCCAATATCTACGTGACAAGTTTGAACATGCATTGCCCACCTCTCTCATAAGCCAGAAATTTAACAAAGCTCTCTCATAAAATAGCAAACTGATATATCTCTCCTGTTGCCCATATTTGCTTCCACACAATGGCATTAGCTAGAAAACATTGCAAATTTGATATACCGTGCAGAGGCTTGACATGTGTAGGGTCAAAACAGCAAGCTGGAGAATATCTCAAGCACTCCCACCTGCTCATATGTAAGTCACAGGCAGTATTTATGCATGTGAATTATTTTGGTAAATTGAAACTAAGTCTTTTCATAAAAACTTACTAACATCACCTGCCAAAGTAAAATGAGATGGGTGTTTTAAGTCTCTCTGTGTGACACTTCGGTGTCTAACATCTCTGTTATGCGGTGGTAAATGATATTACAGGGAATGCTTTGTTCACATTTCCTATTCTTTCACAGTGTATCAATATCTATCAGCTATGTGAACCAAGTGAAATGAAATAGGTGCATCTTGACGACTTGCCCGTGGTGTCCGGACTGCAATGCTTAGTAAGTTTTCTCAAAGGAATTTCATTCTAGTCTTCATTTTCCTGGCACTATGCCCACTGTATCATTGGGTACTGCAGAAAATTCAAATCAAAGCTAAAAGCTTTTTTAAAAGCTGGCATTGTGACTGAAAAGTTTTAGATTAAATGAAAGATGCTGTTAAGCTGTGTATAATACATAAATAATGGTTTATTTCTCTGTAGAGGACCATAGAGAATAAACCAGTATTTCCCTGTTCATTGATGTTGTTTAGTGCAGCTCACATCAGGGCTAGTTGAGGCATGAAATTTCCTTGTGATAAAATTATATTGACAACAATGAACATGAAATTCTGTTTTCCAAGAACAACTAAAACAGAATATAGTTAAATTAGGAAATCATAAATGCTTTCCTTTTTATCTTATGTTCTTTATTAACTACAACTAAAATAATAGGGGATAACAGTAATTCAATGAAGGAAAAATGTGTTCCACTTTCCTATAACATCTGTAAAACTCATCGGCTGTCCTCATTGCATCTACTATCTCTAGACACAAATATGAAACTATTAGGAAAAAATTAACTCAGTTCTGTGAAACACAGTACTATAGTTTGCCTTTACTACTCATTGAACAATTTGAAATCTTTCTTATTTTTATTAAGGGGAGCACTTTTTCAATAACTGAATTATAAATAATATGTAAGGCATTTCTTTTGATTCACCTGTTTCCTAATCAAATAGATGTCCATAAAATAACAGGCATTACTATGTTTAGATTCTCTATGCAAATTTCCTGTTTCCATTTTGATTTTCAAATTTTGTTTTTTCTTGAAATGTCTAATTTGAAGAAAAATTGAAAAGACTGTAACTTCAACAAGAAGACAAATAGTAGTAGACAAAATAGTCTATAGAGTAGTGAATGAATGATATAGACAGAATATACAAAGAATTTGCACTGTCTCTGTCCTGTAGCACTAGAGAAAGGGTACATTCAAATACAGAAAGGTAGCAAAGTCAAATCTGAGACAGAGAGATACTTTTCTACATTGTGTATGCAAGATGTTACCTAGCCCAAAACTACAGCAAAATTTGTATGACAAAAATATCTATAGTTACAATAATGTGTATGTTTAAAAAAAAGAATTGAAAACATATGAAATTGAACACTTAATGACCAAGAAATCTTTTAAATTAAAAACTATTTTAGACATTTTACACAAAGGTAATTAAAAGAAAGAAACAAGGAAAACTGTTTTCCTAATGTTTTGTTCAACATCAATTATCTTTGTAGTAGCTGCAAATTAAAAACTCCATATAGGATATCATCTAGCTTCTTGTTGTGAATATACGCAAACATATACAAAAAATATTTAAGTGCTATATACGAATCACTCTTGCATATATGCTTTTTTTTGTGGAACAGCATCACACAGCCCACTCTTGCTCACTGACAAGGTAGATTTTGCAATTCTCACTCTAAAAGCTCAAATCTACACCATTTGTTCTCAAAGGTCAAAAGTGAAAAGAGAGGCTAATAAACAATTTCATGAAGTCCAGGCTGCTGAAACATATTACGATATCTTGCTGTTTTTTCTCTTGTCTCTCCACAGTCCACAAAAGCTGACTTCCTTCTAAGGAGCAGCATACGTGGTTAACTTTTCTAACCAAACTAAGTCTAGATCATCTGGAGCCTGTCTACCAGTTACTTGTGCTAATGCTGCTAGGCTGGGAACAGAAACCAGCTCAGAAATCATTTGCAGAGGCAAAAGACACACTGAGTGGCACTTTCCACACGCAGTGTGGCACTGACTTCACTGGGAACTGGTCACAGAAGACATGGCTGTTTATGACCTGCTGGCTCATGATCTCAAAAATTTTGTGACAACCTTCTCATTATTTTTAAATATCTACAAAGCCCGGGATTTGACATAATGTTTAAAAAACAAAACAAAACAAACAAACAAAAAAACCCTTCTAATAAATTTTGTACACAGGAGAATAAAAAACAGAAAAATAACTCACTTTGTTAAATATTGGCCATTCAAGACCTTCACAGAATGAACTGGCTCTCATAATCCTTAGCAGATAACACTAAGGTTTTCATGTCAAGAGAAGTCTGGAGGCAACAAACAATCAACCAAAAAATGGACATTATTCATGCCACTGAAAATATCGTTAGTATTGTCAGAAGAAATATATTTCGAAGCACAAACCTATTGAGTCTTTTTAGTCTTTGTTTTCATCAGGAAATAATTTGGAAAAAAAATGAGGGTTAGATTTTTTTTCACTTACTGCCCCTTGTCTTTTGTGCTGTTTGTTGGTTAGGCACCAGAAAGAACTAGTAATAATGCCCAAATCAAATCATTTGAGATGCAAAAGTCTAGTAAAGGCAGATGTCAGGTGTATACCTCTGCTTCTACAACATCCCACAGGAAGTATTACCTGAGTGCAGCTATAGCTGGTAGATATCTGCTTCAACATAAGGCCAAAATCAATGGATTAGGGGAAAAAAAGCTGTGTTATCCTTTCAAGCACAGAAAAGCACAGACTTACGGAGCAATTAAAAAGCTGAAAAAATTGAGGTGTCTTGGCAGACTTAGCTTGAACAAACGAATTTGCATTCAGGATTACACAACCACATCGTATGCTTTTATGGAAACACGCTTGTTAACATAACAGCTGCCACATCACATGGGATTTATGTTGTCTAGGGACCCTTCTAAAATAGTTCAAATTAACAATATGCCCAAGAACATTTGGTATATAAACTGACCCATTTTCTCAGGTTTTGAAATGCATTTCGTAGCAGTTATGCCCTGATTTCCTTTAACTTAAAATTAATTGTTCTGAAAAAGATGAAAAAGGCTTGGCTTTGGGATCATGGCCAAAGGACACTGATGACTACATGATGGGAAACAGAACAAACTGCTACAGAAACAATTGGAAATAAGATACAGTCAAAGGAGGCTAGAAGAAAGTCATTTGAGCTGGAGCAAAGAAAGATACGTAGATTCTCTGGAACAGGCCCCACTTCACAATGCTGTTGATCGCTGTAAGGAATTGATTTGATGACATCTTTTTCTTTTCATGCATGTGTAATTTTTATTGAAATTACCTTTGGCTGAAGAAACTAAGTTCTAAGACACTTCATCACTGCACATTCCTGGCCTCATTCAGATTTCTTAAGGGCTGACAGTTATCCATTGTCTTCCATGTCTTCAGCTTTTTCAGTTTTCCTGCAAGAAAGAAAAATCAAAAATGATGGAAAATTCTTCAGTTATAGAAAAAAATCTGTCCCTATAACCAGTAAAAAATCTAGTGAAAGACCCCACAGGTTGCTACATGTGACAAAATATACCCTATTATATTGGCATTGCTTAGAGTAAGTGAGCTAACACTGGGAGGTGGGAGATATTTTTTGGCAAATTATCCATTTGCATAAAAATTCATCTTCAGAAAAATCAAAAGGGTTTATGAATTCTACCTAGAATCGAGGATTAGTTTCAGACAGGACAACATTGACAAAATATTTCAGAAATGTTGAAACAATTATCTATAACATTTCCAAAATAAATTCTTGTGAATTTTCTGAGACAAAATCTCTGGACAGCTGAAATGACTAAAGGACAGATTTGCCGTCATTGATTCTCTTCTTCATTTTTCTCCCCTTTCTCTTTGTCTTCCCTACTCATGTGACCTAATCTGTAAACACATTCAAAGGTGTCATCTGCTTCTGTGGATCTGAAAATACACTATCTGCTACTTTCTCATGATGAAGCCTTCTCCAATTGGGCATACATGTGCTTGAGGAAGGTTATTCTCCATATTATTTGTTGGTACTACTCTATCTTGTATGAACTGTCAGAATTGTTACTGACTCCTGCAGTAGATGCATATAAGCTACAAAAGGTGTTAAATCCACAACACTTATGTTGCTTTAGACATTTGTTTGTGATTTCTTAATAACATCCAGAAATAAAAAGTTCATTTCTGGTAATACGTGTATTTCAAATTTTAGCATTCAAGTTTGGATAGTGAGTCACAATCTCAGATATTACCAAAAGTTTCACCAAAGGTACAAAATGGTGACAAGACAGAGGCAATATCTCTGTTGCAAGGAAATACAGATTTCATTGCAACAAGTTGACCATTGTGCAAGTTGACAGTATCTGAATTCCCCAGAACTTTGAGTCCACAGAAAAAAATGATAGCCTCTATACAGGGCTAAAGGATGGGCAGTAGAATTGTACAAGATGGGGACACACTTAGAAAACTCATAGTATACAATCTCAAAGCAATGTCATTTTGTCACTGTTTTCTATATTACCTCATATTGTTTTTTTTTTTTAAATATAAAAGACATTTCTAATTTCCTCACTATTGTAGTTTTAGACCTCAGTTTACTTTGTTTTATGAGTATTTATATCTACGCTATGTTGTGTAGGACTAGATATTTTATTTAATTTTTTTACGGTTGTTTTAGCTTTCAGAGTATGAGCTTCACTGATTATAGTTTTGACTATTAGCAATTTTTTTTATTTATATCTTCTCTGACAAATAATGTCTTTCTGGTTTGACCTAGGCACATTTTACTACACAAGAATGAAATTTCATTTACTCCTGAGGATCCTGATGACTCATTAACAGGGATATATCCTTAGGTCTCATTAACATAGTTCTTAACTGTAATTTGCAGACGATTAGATAAGTGTCTTTTTACTTCACCGTCTTCCTTTACTGCACATGTAGTCTCACAGTGTGCCTGGAATGATTATAGCAGATAGATATTTTAAATCATTTTCCCTTTCTTTGGACTCAATATTTTATGTGCATCTATTCTCTCTTTCATTTAATTTTTTTCTTTTTAATTGTATATGGCTGGTTTTAAAGTGGGTAATCATTTCTCACTGTGGTGCCTCTAACTACTTAAGAAGGCTTTCTCTAATTCCTTTAATACTCAGAGAATCACAAACACTGCAGGATCCACTAGGATTTTAACAGTACAGTGAGTCTGCTTATAGAAAGAGCTCAGAAACAATGCATTTTCTGTGCACCAAATAAAAATATGCATACCACTCCACTATCCCTGATTTTGAGAGCTGTTTCTGATTACTGATTGAAAATTCCCTCTGTTCTTCATTAAAGGCTGAGATTCTTTTAAAATGTTTATTTACGGTGGCAGTCCTAAGGGGCAGGCTATGTATTTAACTGCCTACAGCTTCAAATCTCTTTCAACATGAGGCCAACTCTGTGTTAGGTAACTTGTTGGGTGAGTGGTGCCACATTCCTGATCTGCCTATGGGATAAAGTAACCGTGGTACAACATGGCTCATTTGTTCCTAGACTATCATTAGCATTAATGAGCTTTGCATGTATACATCAAGGAGAGGAGAGGAGAATCATAGCCCCTTATACTTAACGTTTTGCTTTCAGAGGTCCTGTCTCTGGCTTAAGTTCATTCTTTCTGAGCCAAAGCCTGCATGCCTGTGAAAAGCTTGAGTAAACATGCCATGTGCAGGGGATATGCAATGGACTGAGAGATGCAAAACGCTCCCCCTCCCCCAGACTCAAATGTGTCACTGCAGCTTACGTGATACAGCAGCAGCTCCCTCCTGGGGAATGGGTATCTAATAATTTTTTCCTTGACCCTGTCCCTTTGTCAAACACAGCCCTTTCTTGCAACCCCTATAAATCTGCTGTGATGACATATGCCATTGAGTACGGTGAATGAGCAGCAGGGATCCCCCTCATGACCTTTCTTTTACATGACGCCGCCCTCCCCAGCTAGCTAGTCCGTTGTACTTAGGACCCTCTGCCCTCATAGGGAAGGTTATGATTGTTTTGGAAGGAGAAAGCAAAAACCAATGCATAAATAAGACAGATTCACTCAGAAGGCTATCTAATAAGCAGCTGAAAATCTGAAAACACTGGGGCACAACATCTAAAGTAAATGAGATCTTTTTCATAACATGATTTGCAAAGAGCATATAGTTAGAAATAGCGTCCACATTCTGAATTCTGCCCTGTCAAGTATATACTCACCTTCTGTTATCTTGATCACAACACTTTATCTCTCTACATCCCTGCTATCCTCAGTGAAAAAAAAATAGAATAAATGCACTTTACAGTATCATTAGAAGAAGACGTCAGAGCACCAAAGTGGAACCAAATAGGAAGTTTGATTTCTGATTTCTAAATACCAGGTAGCTTTCTGTCTGATAGGTCATTCAGACCCTACTCAGGGTCTTGTTCTTTCAGTCAACATGCAAGTGAAGCATGACCACTTCTGTATCCATTTCAAGGCTCCATTTTGTAAGTTCAGTAATCTCACTTATCCTATTCTTTTGCAGATTTGGTGGGATAAATCCTGGAGGAGTTCTGTCATCTGTGGGTCTGCAACTGTGGCACAGCAATGTCTTTTCTCCTGTGAATCTATACTGCAATGGGTAACTATTACCAATCAAATACACAATTGAAAAAGAAAATTTTTGTCACCTATAGTGACAATTGCATGAGGTCGCAAGTAATTTAAAACAAACTACTTGTAGCAGGGAAGGAGACAGGTGTTTGAGCAAACTCTATGAAGGACTGCATGTAGAAATAGATGGAATAGAACAAGGAGAGTAAATTCAAGAGCTTACAGGTATTTTTCTGTTTGTAGAGGACAAAACCATAGATAACTTCAAACAGTGTCTGGATGCCTGCAGTTCAGCTGCTTCTAGTAGAGTTTTATGGCCTGGGTACTTGGAAGTTCCACCAGATAAGTGGAGGAAAGCCAGATCTATGAATACATCAGGGCAGTTTTTTCTGTCACGGGGAATCAGATTAAAACAACAACAACAACAACAAAAACAATAAAATCCATCCAATGTATCTTAGATATTAGAAATGGTTTCTATTCTTGTTGTAGCTTTCAGCATAGAACAGTTTGGTGAAACTTAGACAATGATGATGTGTGTAGCAGCTATGGAAGAATTGACCATGGTCTGGCCCAAATGTGGCTGCCTGACATGCTGTTTATGGTTAGTTAGTACAAGCAAGCTGAGCAGCATGTTATGTGATCAGGTAAACAGGTAGTCCTTTGTGCTCTGGGTCAGCTCTCTGACCGCCTTTATGGTGTTGGAAGACTTGCAGTAGTCACCCAGGAAGGTGCGTCCCATTTTGCAGATGATTTTGGGATTGTCACTACAGGACATAGCTGTTCATTTTGCAGTTATTCAATAGTGCATGAGAAACCAAGTTTCAAATTCTCATTCAGCCTCATTCAGATTAAGCACTAATACCCACATATCTGATGGACCTGGTAAGAGCCCTGTCCATTGCATGGCAGAATGGATTGCTTTCAACCTCTTCCAATGGAGACAATATGCTTTGTATTAATAATTAAACATGCTGAGCATTGAGGACTTTGACAAGAGTCTGCTGCATCTTTGTCCTAACAATGAAGCTACAGACTCAGAAACAACCATTTTTGGATTCCTTCTGTAGGACATTTCGTAGAAATAATTTACAGTTTGTAAATTGGGACAGTTTGTAGAAATAATTTACCAAGGCAGAGAAAAACTAGCTGCATAGCCCAAGACACTCACACGGGTTAATAGAAGAGCTCTGTTCAAGCTGTACTCTAAATCTTACAGAATAAAAAATTATTTCCCAAATCCTGTGTGAGTACCTGCCTGCAGACCACTGACTTTCTAGCTTTGAGCAAAAATTCAACCAGAGACCCAAAAAACCCTTCAGAACACAACGGTAGCTGCATCAGGCACCTTTCTGGAAAAGTGACAACTTTGACAAGCCAGCACATGTGCAGGAAAAAAAAAATGTTGACAAAAAATTCTTGATTGCCTTAATTGGAAACTCTGGCCTAGGCTGTGAATCTCTCCTCTGGTATGCAATTATAATGGGTAGCACTCAACACAAAATCTAAACCAAAACTGAAAACATTCTGTGTCTTCTCAAATTCTACAGCTTGAATTAAATTATTAGATCCTGCTGTAAAACAATAATGATTTCTACTGTCAGAAACAATGTTTCAAGCAGATGTGAACCACAAAAAGCATATGTGAAAAACGTGTGATCCACACACTAAGGTCACAGGAGCCATTTAGATGCCACATGTAAAATATGTGAAACACGTGGAGGCATGGTGCAAATTCATATTTTGTTTGTCCTTTGGCAAATATCAAGAGCATAGGCTAAAAGAACTAAATCTCTCTGAGGCAAACTTTGTGCCTGTGAAACTTTCAATCTTTATAAAAGATTAACTTTTTAAAAAAATTCCTGCAGGGCAGGCTTCTTAACCCCTCAAATTATCCATTGCTAATGCTGCCTGATAGATCCTTAGTGATGGAAAATTCTTGTTACCCTCTTTCTTAATACCTACCAAAGCAAAAGGTTAACAGCTCTCTGCTGTCTTCTGTTACACAGCTAATCCTTGGGTAGTAAAGCTGCTGTTATCCAGTGGGCTTGCCCTGGTTTATCTGAGCACTCAGGGCACAACGCAGTAGAAAAATATCACTGAAGGGAGCCTACAGTGTTACAAGTTGTTCACAGATGATGCTTGATTGGTGGCAATGCTAATGCTGAGGATTCAGCACTGGGTGCAGCTTGTCTCACCTAAATTCTGCCTCTTCAGCTAGGCTTAAGCCAGTTGTCCAGACCCCTTTACTGGTACTGAAGAGGCATTTACACACTCCTTTTATTATAGTATGCAATGAATCCCCTCTGAAGAGGCTTTGTTGACTATATACAGGGGCCAAATAGCTAATTAAGAGCTGACACTAAACTCCTAGATGGCCAAATTAAGATGATGACAAGCACTGGATACACTACTCACAGGGAATCTTTGCCCATAAGCCAACACTACTCTTCTCCTTCACAGAATTGCAAAGAAAACCAAGCTTTGTTTCAAAGAAGAGACCTCAGCAGTGAGCAAGTGCTTGCATCACACAGGATCTACTTGCAACATCTTCAGAAGTTTTCCGATGCACCCTATGCTCATGATAGGGAGGGCCTTGCTAGTAGGCTTGAAGCAATCGGGTCTTGAGGAGATTTATGTCTGGAGTAAGGTCTGGCTTTTCATACTCATTTTCTCTCATCTCTGTCCCTAGAAATCCTGTGCTGTGGGAAACTGAAAGGTCTTCACCCTCCTCATCTTCTTAGTCAGTTTTTCATCACCTCAGCTACACCACATGTGAGCTTGATAAAGCCAGAATTCATGTAGCTGAGAAAAGTAGGCTCTGTCTTGCAACTCTTCTTTATACAATGACCCCAGTGGAATGATTCATGAGAATGAAGGTGTTTGCATGGGAGAAAATGCTACAGATTCTGGACCATTTCTTTCATTGCAACATTTTAAATGAATCAGAAAGGTAACTATAGCAGAAAAATGCTAAGGGGATAATATGTCTGTTCCTGTTCTAACAGAAGACAATGGCAAATTCCCCTTTGACTTTAATAAAAGAGAGATTTTGTTTCATGGAAAAATACAACATATTTACAAAGATTTTAAATTTAAAGATAACATTGATTTCATATAGACTCACAGGCATCCACTGCTATCTGTTTCTCTCTGTTGCATGTCTTATAACACTATAATTTAGGAAAAAATTGTTTATGAAATATTCATGGCAAAACAAATAACATCCATAAAAAATCAATTATGAAGTCGATTTGATTTTTATAATTTTTAATACACATATCTGAGGTGCAGAGAGAAAAAATAACTAAGCCCTCAGCAAACCATTATAAGCTAGATAAGGATTTACAATACAAGATACAGCACCCATAATGCTTGAACGATGATGTCATGTCTTAATTATGTTAGCATTTAGTGGATATACATCAGCTCCACATCTTCAGATATTCAGAATTTACTGTGCCCTTTCTTTGACCCTGACTCTTTTTTTAGACAACTGTAGTAGGGAGAACATATTCAAAGCAGATTTTCTTTCCAACATTCACGAGGAGACTTCAGACAACAGGGGCTCAAGTGAGCTCTGGTTTTAGCTATTTTTTTTCCATCTCCACTTCTTGCTAAAAGTTTACAATCACAAGGGGCTGATGATTTTCAGCTCCCTTCAAGGGTCTGATCCCACCCCATCAAAAGCCTCACTGTCATTGTTTTCTGTGGGTCTTGAGGGTGCTTAACCCATCAGATATATAAGCAGCATATGCAGGGGACAAATTTGGAGGACTGAAAGCTGAAGCTTTTTTTTTGTCCGTGATGGCAATCCTGCTGACTTTGCAGGGCTATTTCATACACCTCTACCATTTGCAGGTTAAACAACGATGTAACATATACAGATTGCAGGTTTGTTCTTTTCTAGAAAGAAGCAGCTCTTTCAATCCTGCAGCATGCTGCAAATGTGCATAAGCACACACCAACATAAAACCGCAACAGAACCAGTCTTTTTTTTAAAAAAAAAAAAAGAAGGAATTTACATATTTAGTCACTTTAGCCAGGCATAAAAAAAAATGCATTCTCTGAGATCACCTCATATAAAAAAATTTTTTTTAAGACCAGGATTATATGAGAGAACAAGCATAGGAAAGACCCTTGTGAAAATCATCAATATTTACTCTCAAGTCTTATTTTTTAAGAGCTTGGCTAAAAGCCTGTGGAATTAGTCAACTCTTGTGTTCAAGGAGATTAATGAAGTTTGGACAGGGGGCAAATGTATATGAATGTCTTCCAGCAATTATATTTTTTAGTTTTTGTTTAATAGAGACAGCTTTTCTTTCCAGAAATGCTACAAAATGACATATATAAAATGAAAGTACAGTAATCCATTGTTCTTAAGCTGCTTTGCCCAAAGTGCTATCACGACTTGTCTGTGAGACACATTCTCTGCCTTTGAATGCAATGTCTGTTAACATGCATACCCTGATACACAACCACTGTAGCTGCAGAAACTATGCCTTCTAATTTGAGTGAATCTGAGCATCCGTATCCTCAAGATTTGCCTGAGAAGAGTTTTCCCACACCAACACACCACAGCCTTTTATTGCAAGGGTTTGCACCCACCTTCCACGGAAGACAAAGGAAAATCTGGAGGGGGAGATTCTGTCTTCAAATGTCACAGATGCTAAAAGATGGTAGAAGGACAGAAGCTGTTTTCTTGGCAGGCACTCTGGCTCTCTGTATGCCTCCCCACTCCATCCACTTTCCATTAAGTTTCACTGGGCAACAACATATGCTTTGGATCCATGTCCCCCATTCCATTAGTCAGTAGTGCTGCATAGACATGGAAAAGGAAAATATGCACATAAAACTAACTGGGGTGAAGAAGGGGGGAAAAAATATATCCATATTATGATTCTTTATCCCCTCTCTACAGACCCACCTCTAAGCTTGGATCTGAGAGACAAGAGTGCAAATAAATGTTCTTCCATTTTCTTTTTTTTCTTATTTTTTAACCATACTCTGTTCCAACTACAATTTTAACAAGGATAGTCTCTGTATATTTCCAGATACTTTTGTTTTGTATCCATAGAGAAGAGGGGGAAAAAAAAGCCCTGATAAAAAAAGACTCCAAAGTGATTAACTCTGTGATAATAAAGTCCAATTTTCTATGAAGCACACGTCACAGAGTGAGTTGCTGCTTGCTTTGATTTGTGCTTGAAATGTGAGACATACTGATTCCCAGATGGCTGTTTCATTGTGCAGAAAAGCAGAGAAACACATACATTTCAGTTAACTTGCATATCTTTTCATTTATTCATGTAATTGTGATATATATTCCGTATTCCAGAATGAACCAGATGGTGAGGGGAAGGCTTACAGTGCAGCCACATTCCCATTCAATAACCTTGGCTGTCTGCAGAAAACCCTTCACTATGCCAGGTGTCAACATTTGGCTGCTAAGATTTTACTCCCTGGAACACACTGGGTGAAAGAATTCACAATCTCACATATTCCCTTCTTGATATGCATAGTAAATGCTCTGTAATGCTACTAAGATTTGCAGGTACACATCAAAGGTGAAATGTGCACCCTTAATATCACCAACATCTGATGTTGCCATGATAAGATTTCACCATGACGTGTTGAAAAGCATTCCTAATAAATAAAGCTTTGCGTAGGGAATGCTGCAAGTTACATTTTCAGCAAAGTTCATGGGAATTCAGCCTGCACTCCTGTCTGACAATAACGGGAGTGGTGTGTGTAATTCCACCCACAGAGCCGGATTAACTAAAAGGATTTACTTTTCAAGCAGTGAAACTGCTAAATTCTGGTACCAGCAGCAGGACTGTCTGCCAGTATCCCGTAAGCCTTTATTTCCCTAAGGCCCATACCATATGACATGTTTGGAAGATGTTTAAACCTTCCCCTTGTGTATGTTCATATTGTGTATTTTTATTGTACTTTTAATTATCTGCACATATATATTAATTCCAGAAAGTACAAACAGGCTCCACTGTCATTTCTCTACCACACTTTATATTATAACATCATTCATGAATGCTAGTTACAAGTTTCCAGGCAGACATGCGGTTGATCTAAATTTGTGGGACAACAACATTCAGATATCTGCTTTCAATTTGTGTGCATGTTTCTCCCTGTTATTTTCTTTTTATGGCAGTATTAATTGTTACCAGAGGTCTGTATGAAATGACTGAGGAACAAAACTCCGGAATGCAGCAGATCAGAAATGGCTGATTCGCTTACTGTTAAGTGAAATGTGCTCAGCGTATTAGCTGACCCGAGTATCCCCATGAATACCAGAGATTTCCATTTTGGACATGGAGGAAAAGTCAAGAATCTTGACCTACTGGCAAATTCAGATGCTCAATGCCCACTTACCTGCTTGGAACTATGTATATACATATAATTTACAGTCTCTGTACTTCTTGGAATTACTGTGCCCAGATTACTAAGGACTAAACATTCTATTAGCAGAAAGAATGAGTGGCTTTATGTGTTTGGCTGGCTATCAAAACGTATCTGTTCCACAAATGGCCTGATCCGGTACCCATTGAGTCAGCAAGAGCCTTTCTGTTGACTTTAGTGGACACTGGTTTGGGCATTAATTGTAGTACTACAACACCGAAGGGATGAGGAATTGCAAGTGTTCATTATCCAGCACTGCCCAACTGTCTCTTGAAGAATGCATGCCAAGACTTGGGTCTATATCCAGGTGCCTGACAGGCAACACATTTTCATACATGTTAATCTACAAGTAATCTACTAAAAAGTAATCTTTCAATTAAACAGGAGTGTAGGTTAATGAAAAGTGTGGATAGTGAAGTTTAAATAGAGAAGTTTCTCTCAAAATCTCTGCTCCCCCAGTGTGCCACTACCCCTCATTTTATATGGGTTCCAGAAGGTGAAGGTTGCTTTAGGATTTAATTCCAAGCAATTTTAAACAGGTGCAGGTCATCTGAGGTATAGATTATGCACTCAGAAATGCTCACTGCCTTTTTGAATATATGCCTAAATCTCCCTTTGAGGTAACTGAAGGAATCCTGACTAAGGCCCGGGGCTGCAAGAGACAAGGCTAGGTTGTGGTCAGCATTTCAAGAAGCAGCCTTGAAATGTGAGTCTTTTGCTTTCATTCTTCAGGCAAAACCACATTAGATGCAGGGAGCACAAAGACAGCAGCCCTTTTAGTGTTTCATCCTTTTGCCTGTTTGGATTACACACCTATCTCTGGTCGAGTTTAAGGTATATTACTTGGACATGGCTCACAACAAGATCTCAGCATTAAGATTTACCTTTACAGCATGGCATAAGATTGTTGCTGTATCAAGACCATTTGTTTCCCGGGGAAGGAAACACAACATGAATCCTAAATGTCATGTCGTATTGCATGCCTCAGTATAAGTAGGAGTCTGTGCTGTCTGTATAACCACAGCAGAAGGCATCTAACTATTGGCCTTAGATCCTACCTCTCTACAACGACTGTAAAAGGTAGCTAAAGCATGAACTAGCTGGACAACGCAAATGTCCAACATTTGGTGTTAAAAATAATCCCTTCAACTGCAGCATTCCAGAATAATCATTAATCACTCACTGGTCATATAAAAATTGTGGATTAGGAGTCATGTTGCTCTGGTTTATGACAAACCTCCAGGTCCTCCTTTGGCATGTATTGTGAATTCAGGTTTCCCTTTTGGATGATTTCAATACAAACAACATGAGCTTGTGCTGTACCACTCTAGACAAAAAAGGCAGGATATGATTTTTGTCAGCGTAACCTCCTGATCTGATTCAGAGTAAGTGGGGACACTAGCAGGCCAAGCAACCAATTAATGACTCAGCTTAAGAGGCTTCATAGGAAACCCAAGCTTTAAAAGGAAAACACAATTTACCCTTTTCATAAGTAAGAGAATGTATTAATATAGTAAAGACAGTTGTAAAGTCAGATAAATGAAAGGAGCAGGTAAAAAGGATTATGCCCAATGGACACAAATTCAAAACCAAGTCTTCTGTAATACTTAAAATAGTGTTCAGTTAGTGTGGCTTTGTTCTGAGTACACTGCAAACACATATCAATGCATATCCTCTCTTCATACCTATGCACAGAGTCTAAATGCTGCAAATATATGCATCCAGGACAGAGCTAGATCACTTTCTCTCTTAAATGACTGACAGCCTGATTGCATACAGGCAGCAGTCAGATAATGGTCCGGTAAGGGGCCATATGTTGCTAGGAGACAGGGCCTAATGGCATGGAGAGGTATATGTAGGGGAGGTGATGGAGCTGGAGATCAGGGCAGGGAATACAAAAACAGGAAGCTTGTCTTGTTTTTATCTCTGTAACATAACCATTGCATAAAGGCCTCCTTTCTTTCACATTCATACAGCAGGAAGCTATGTCTTCTCTGCAAGGGATGCTGTTCCCCACATTCAAACAGCCGAGAGAAAATTCATGGCAACAAAAGTTCATAGTCTATGCACTAGTAAGCAAGTAAATGCAGTCTAAGGGAAAAAAAAAAAAAAAAAAATGACTTTTTAAATTTGTTTATATTTTAAAATAAATTTAATAACAGTAGGTAGCCACTGAGTCTTAACTTGAACCAAGCAGAAGCCTTTTGCAGGAGCTGAAGGTTGTAGTACTAGGCATAAAAGTGGAACATGTGTGCTCTGTAAGCAGTTGTGTTAGCGCCCTGTTTGACAGACAGACAAGATGACCCGAAAGAAAGAAAGAAAGAAAGAAAGAAAGAAAGAAAGAAAGAAAGAAAGAAAGAAAGAAAGAAAGAAAGAAAGAAAGAAAGAAAGAAAGAAAGAAAAAAGGAACTATGATGGATGCAGTGTTTAGTTATCAGTGAGTCAAAATACTCTCATATCTGAAGCAGAAGGAGCATTTGTGGAATGCAGATGTACAGTAATTATTAATTTTTACCATTTTAGACATGGACAATAAAGTCCTGTGTAGAAAGTAACACAAAACGAAGAGGGACATAATGTAGAAAAATAGAGGTAAAATGAACCATTCTGAGAACAAAGTATATACTAATTATTTTTTTTTTTTTACCTTTTTTTGAGATGGGGAGAGAGAAAAAGGAAATAGTCATCTCTTCTGATTCTATCTCGGAAAGGACACGTGTTTTTGAAATTCTATTAGATATATAAAGATCAGAAAATTAAATATATATATTCACTGCTAACAGTACTAAAATAGGCAAAAATAATAATCAACTGCAATGCGGAAAATTATATTTCTTAACTAGCCCATATATGCATTTTTGACCAGTGAGCTTGGTTTGTGGATCATTTTAGATAGGGCTGATGTAGTGTTTCTTTAAAAATGCAGACAGTAAAACTTAGGAGAACGAGAAAACTGTATCTGACTAGATAATAAAACCAGGATCATATTACACACCATGTGGAAGATAACTGTCTACATTCCAACATAAGCCTCTGAAAGGAAAAAGACCTTTTATTTTGTAAAAGTATGTTTGATAGAAGTACTGTAAAGCAAACATCAACAGAGGATCTTGTAGCTTGAAAAGAGGATTCATGAATATTAATTCAGGAAATCAACACAAGAGATGTACAGAGCACACTGTTTATTAAAAAGAAAAAAAAAAAAAGAAAAAGAAAAAGAGAAAGAAAAGGTGATAAGCCACTGAAGTGCCAGAAAGAGACAGAGCAAAGGCAACAATAATGACATGATTCAGGTATGTAAATGAAAACACTGCTGGCAAGAAAAAGTAAAGAGAAGCTGTTAAAAGTAGCCTCTTTTAGTACTTTCTAGTAGTACTGGGCCTTTTGCAATGTGCCACTTTAGAAAAACTGAGATCATAGCAGATCTCTGAATGTAGATCAGGTTTTATCAAAGCCTTATGCTTTGTCTGTATGTGGAACAGAGAATTGTATTTTAACAAATGCAGAAATAATGAGGGTTTCAGATTTCCAATGTAAGCATAAAAAGATACACTCCACTCTAATATTTCAAAGCATTCAAGTTCACAACCGAAACAGCACTGAGGATACTCAAAATTCCGACGCATAGTCATCGAGATTTCTGAAAGTACAAAATCTTCATCACATATCTTTCCTTTTCTTGTTATAAAACAAGAGGAGAAATTCTGTAGAAATTTAAAATTGGCCTTTACATATTATACCTACTTTCCCATATTTTGTAGGTATGATTTGGTACTTAAAACAAACAAACAAAAAAGACCTTCAGTCTATTTTAAACAACAGTAAGCTTTTACTTACATTTCTGCATGGCTGCATGTTATATTATTTTACCAGAGGCCAGTGTATCTGTTCTAAAGCATACACTTCAGAAATGTTCACATTATATTTCAATATAAAGCCTAGCATTATGTTAGCTTAAATAAGTTGTTTCTTTCCTTTTTTTTTCTTCTTCTTCCCATGGATGTCCATTCCCAAGCTAAAGCACTACATGGACAAATTTAATCGCTTTATATTTACTCAAGGAATTTTTGTCTGTTTTGACAATACAATTTTTCTCCTCATATAATTTTAAGAAGTGCAGATAGTTTGGCCATGTCCATTCTTATATTTCTCCTGCAGATTCTGAACTTTTATCTCTGCCAAAACCATCAGAATACTCATCATATTGTCTCCTGCTGTGACTTGACCTCTTTAGCTTCAGAGTCTTAAAGATCTCACAACCATTCTAGATTTCTCTCAACAGATTTTCTGTTAACTTATTGTTATAAATATTCTACTTATAGAACATTTGCTTAAAATGGAGACTTACAAAACAGTGGAGAATCTAGTCCATCTAGAATCTAGTCCTCAAGAAAGATGTTTATATTCCAAAAATGGATGAAGACATCTACCGTAAGTTTTATCAGCATCAAGAAAACACCTGAAAAAAATGCACATCTCAAATTTTGTTATGGCCCTTTGGAATCACTTTTCTCTCATTCTGCCTTGCCTCCTCTGCTACTAATCTTTGATTTTCTGTAACCTTAACCAGGAGTTTTTAAACTGGTATGCTTTCTGGAGTTACAGTTGACTTCCACTAGAAATCTCTGCCCATAGTAGTTTGTACATTGACAGTATGTAAAACAAGAGCTCTATATACAGAGCTCTGCTAATGCTATGGCTACATAAAAATTAAATTGACTGCTTGCTCATGGTTACCTAGAACAGATCTCATCGCTCTGTTCTTTAAGAGGTTTTTACTGTTCTTTTTGTTGACATTTTGCAAACTGGAATCATAAGAAACGTGCTCTACCAAATGTTGAAATAAAGTACATTTTGCAAAAGTACTGTGATTGTGATCTGTCGTGATTTTTTACTGCTATTTATTTTTCACTGTCTGGAAAGTGAACACTTGAGTAATTTTTTTTTTATACCTGGTATTGGAATAATTGAACCCACTTCTGGACAATACTTCAGTAACACTACCTATATATTTGATGGTCAGTTTTCACCTTACTAAACTATTTTGTACCTTCTCTTGACATCCGAGACAGATTTCAAGGCTAAAGGACAAAAATGGATGGCCACGTGATACTATCCAGCCCAGGGAACTGATGCTGATAGGCTAGTCAGGAAGATTCACATACAAACAATAAATTTATTGCTGGCAATATTTTGGGCACCTACATCTTAAGAAGAGGCTTTGCAAGAAGATACTGTCATGCTCCAACAGTGGAATTCAAGAGAGACATAAGAGTCAAATGACTTAGATAGGTATTTTTCTTCTAGTTTTCATCTTGAGATTTGCACTACTATGCTCTACCTAGACAAGGTTTTACAATATTATTTCATCAGAGGGTGCCCATAAGCTGTGGAACGATGCAGCCATGAGGAAGGACACCTAGAAATTCAGGAAGTCATGTATAGACTAGAATTCTGTCTATGTCTGTGGACAGAATTGATGCTTAAGATGCTGGAGTGCATTTCTAGTCAAAATAACAAAATACTCATTCTATTGTTTAAGTAACTGTACCTCCTCATGTGGAATACAGTGTATGGTTCTAATAACCCATGTTATGAAAAGATTAATTTAAATTGTTACAGCTACACGCAGCAGAGGTTGAAATGATTAGGTGAATAGGGATCCTATCTTATAAGCTATGTTTACTTAGGAGTGCAAGGTGTTTTTTTCCACAGTGTTAAAATAAATTTCTATACTGGCAACATTTCTGTACAGCAGATCAGGCTTTGAGGAGTGTGGCTTACTAGAACGAATTAGAATGAATCTTACTAGTGGATGGGAGAAACAGGAAAAAGCTATAAGGAACCAGGGAAGGGATATGAATGCCTTCTATAAACAGACTAAGAGGATAAATGTCAAGGAGTGAAATGAACTGTTTAAGATAAAGGAATATGTTGGTGCTAGGAGATGTGCATACAAATTGCCTCTGAATGAAAGCAAGCCACCAAAACAACTAGTACAACAGGACATCGAACCCACTGAGCAATGGAGACCCTTGCAATATTCAATCCTTTGTTTTACATCATGCCAAAAAGATGTGGCAACATTTCAAAATGCTCTGATTTTGGTTTTCAAATAATACTTTATCCTGGTAAATATTTAAAAAAAAAAAAAAAAAAAAAAAAAAAAAAGCCATAAACAGACATTTGCTAGTGGTTTGCCCAGCCAAGATGTTATTCCATTTCTTTGTCAGTCTCTTTATTTCTCCTTTTTATGTTATCCAGCAAAAGTATGAGCTGTGGTTATGGAGTTTGATTAACCACTTAAAACACACAAAAGAACTTTATTGGGATAATATTTGCTTTTTCGTGTGTTGAGTACTCCGTAACATAGACATCCAGTTGTCACTCATCATAAATCTACAAATGCACAACTACTATACTGTATGCAGACACTTAAGGTTACAGTTATAAATTAAGCTTTTATTGGTGCATCTATTTTCCCACCGAGCAAAACAATTACAAAGCAAATTGAGAACTGCCAGGATACCACTTCAGCATTAACTTGGTAGCTGCCTCCCACTGTGCCGGCACTGTTTTAACTCTTCTTCCTACTCAGTAGACTTGCAGCAACAAAGTCAACAGCTGCGGTCAAAGGCAGTCAAGTTTGGCAGTTGCAGTACCCTGATTACAACCTCTGGTGTATCTCTTTCCTATAGCAGCAGCGACATCTGGATTTATTGACAGCTCAAGGGTTTCTCTCTTGGCTGGATTCCTCCCTAGCAGCTGTGGTTCTGTCTCTATTGCTATCATGAGGTTGGGCTGCGGTGAGGATAACAGGGTTCCCTTGTCTTGCTGTGATTACGAGATTCTTCACTGTGTACCTCTAATCAGTCTCTCTCCTCAATCACATTATACGAAGTCAAAAAAAAATTTCCATTTAATTGCTGTTTCTTCTAGAATGGCCTATTCTTCACCCTTCAGACACACTGCCAACTTATGCACCAAGTTGCTTCTGATTACAAAAAGAATTTCAAATCCTCTCATAGACTATTTCAATCTGCATTTTATATATTTGTTCGTTTGTTTATTTTTGCTTTGTTTCTGGCTCTAAATATAATTTCTCTTTAGAAACAGAGGTATATACTATACCAAACTCACTGTCTGTGATTTCTGACACATATGAATATTATGACTAAGTAACCATAAGGAGTTGGGGTGAATTTTATTTTAAAGGTGATGGTTACTGATTCCTGGATTATAAGATACTGATGGCATATAGGAAATAATGTGAAATCAGAGGGGATTGTATCAGTAGCTGCTTGCACAGGTGCTGCTAGACAGGGAAGGGGGAACATGACATGAGGCATTTGTAATTTGGGCTGAAGGAAGGATTCTCCATTCAGACCAGCTTCTCAATCCCAGCCCAATCTCTATGACAGATTTGTCTGAAGTGAAGTGTGTGAGAGGAGTAGGTAAGGCAGAGAGAGAAAAGAGGAATTTGGAAGGAAAGACAAAGCCGGCCTTTCAGTGAAGACCTCAAGAGAGACATGGAGAGTGATTTAGGAAATGAAGAAGATTAAGCTGGCTTTCCAGCATGGGCAGGACACACTCAAAAAGCAAAAGAAAACAAAACTAAGCAAACAATCAAAAAAAAAAACCTAAGTAAACACACAAACACACACACACAAAAAAAGCAAAACAAAACATACTAACTCTTAGTATCTATCTTTTCAAAGTGTTCTATTGGAATTTATCTGAGTCTTATTATGCCAACCAGTCTTGTTCCTAAAACCCTCCTAAGAGCTTTAGAAATTTAAAGATAAAATGCTTCTGTATGTGTAAGCACTGAGAACTTACAGGACTCTCCTATCACTGCAGATAACTACTCTGTAATAATTTGGTGAACTTAGCAATATAGTTGTGACCTCAAATGCTGTGTTAAACAAGGAACTCTCCCGCCCATTTGCTATAATTCTCTCACATAAGGTTCATGCTTCTTTTAGAAATATCTGATCACTATTTGAAAGCTAGAGGCAAGAAAACCAGACAAAACTCTTAGACTTACTAAAGCTGGAAATCTAGAGTTAGAATTCTACACAAAATATAAATTACTAGTGCTACAGTGAATCATATATCATAACGTAAATTAATAATATATTACTCAGTGAAATGCTAAGTGTGATTTTCAACACTATATGACAGATTCTCTAATTTATGAACTGTCTATTAAATTTAAAAGTCCTTCCATTTCTTTCTTCTCTATCATATATTAAAGTATCCATTTGTTTCAGTCTCCTAATCCTTCATTTATTAACAATATCACTCCTTCTCTTTTCTATTATTGCTTTCAGGTTCCTTTCTTTCCTTCTTTCCTTTATTTTCCTTCTACTTTCCAAATCTCTTGAGATTCAGTTTCCATGACAAAAATACGTCAGAATTAGGCACAAGTGTTTTCTTTCTTTCTTCATATGTATGAGGGTTACGGCAAAAGTAATGCCTCCTATTTTATTATGTCAGCCCATGATGTCAGAGGTGGATGTTGGTGGTATGGCAGTAGAGGTTGAACCTTTCCCCAGTATTCCATTCCATGTTGTTGCCGTGTGACAGATGGCAGCAGAGGGGCAGTCTGACACAGTGGCATCTGACATGGAAGTGAATATGAAGCAAAGGTGTGGAATTGAATTCCTCTATTTGCAAAAAATGACACACATTGACATTCATCAATGCTTGCTGAATGCTTATGGAGACCAAATAGTGGATTTGAGCACAGTGAGGGGGGGTGGTGCATTTCAGCAGCAGCGGCAGCAACAGTGGTCACCTCCGCTGGTACAGATTTTCATGAGTGTAGCATGCAGACTCATCGCTGGTGAAAATGCATAGCTAATGCTGGTGGCAAAGCTGAAGAATAGTGCTTTGTAGCTGAGAATTTACTCTGTCAAATAGTATTATTGTGCTCTTTGTATCTGTTGTAGTTTCCAAGGGAATAAATAGGAGGCATTACTTTCAGAGCAACCTATGTATATAATAAGAATATATTAAACTCTCATACATCAGTTATAGACTGATGCATAAATAATATAAAATATTCACAGAGCAAATATTATCTATCACCTGTAGTAGGAAAAATAAGGCAGCTTTTCTCTTTGTATTTCTTTCTTCTGTACTGACTTTCCTACCTAGTAATTAGTATCATGTGGAATCTCCATTTAGATAATCCTCAGCAGAATTGTTGTTGCCTTCCAGAAACTTACTATACAAACACTTATACGTTTATATATGTATGCACATTGATCAAAATTTCCTGGATCTCTCCTAAATTGAAACCCAGGTCAGAAAGTACAAGGCTAGCATTAGGGGAAAAAGAAAAAAAAAAAAAAAATTACTTTCCTTGTAATTATATTTCCTTTGTGGAAATGTAAATTCCCATAATCAAAACTGTACATAATTGCCAGTTAGTTGCCTTAAGCACGCTGATTTTTGTTTATTATATAAACTCCCAGTCCCTTTATAGCATGGTTACCCTTGGGAAGGTCCATAAATAACATGATTTTTCAGAACTCTCATTCTTCTAACAGGATGATCACCACACATAAAAATGGGCAGTTTTCTACATGGCTTTGTGGCATTTTTTCTGCTTAGAACATAGTGTTTATCCACAGGGTTTTGCACATGAATTTAAATTGGAGAAAATTTGACCGAGGGTGTGGCTCAGCAATCTACACATTATTTAGCAGCTCACTGCAGCAGCAAGAGTTGTATGGCAGATTCTGCAGATCCTTTGGGATATGTAACACCAGAAAAGCCATGTCTAGCAAAGGGTTACCACTGAGTTGTTTTGCACATGCTTTCTGATCTCACATCCTTACACAGGATGACAGAGGAGAGGCTTTTGCAATACAAGTGGCACAAATGGTCACGTCCAGGTCGTCATCTGAGCAGTGTGTCTATCTGATAAAGATCCCTCTTGGTGCTCTTGTAAGTAGAAGGGAACTGATGATACCCTCAATGCTACTATCAGTGATTTTTGAAACATGCCACATTGTATATTCATGTTGTGGTGCACTGTGCAGGAGAAATTAGCAGGCCATTAAAGGAATTATTCTATTATGAAGCACTCGATTCAAGCAAATGAACTTAAGCAAGTAAATTGAAGCTATGGTGACTGCCCCTTTTACAGCCATCTTCTTGTGCTTCTGTGTGCTGACATTTAATGTGGGTGTTACAAGGGTGATTTAATCTTTACAGAAAAAAAGTGGTCTCTTGAAAGGATTCCCAAGGATTGAAAACCTTTTCGTTCATAGGACAGGTTCAAAAAATTTCTTGGCAGACACATTCTTCTTCATAATCCACTGAAAAGCTTGAGTTTTGCCCTGACGTCAAAGAGCAGTTCAATCTACAGGTCCATTCGGACATTGGACCTTAGACTGAATCTGCTGACAATGGTGTCAGCTGTGATCTAGACACCTGTCTGTTAGAAACTACACTGAGACCCCAAACTCATTTCATACAGATCACTGAAAAGACATTAGATGGCAATAATTGCTGTTACTTCCAACCTGGATTAGATTTGAACCAACAACCCAGGCTTCATATTCTATTACTGGTCCCCTGAGCTGTTTGCTACCCTTGAATTCTTTCTCTGATGCTGTGCTATGTACTCTTGAAGTAAATACATCAGATTCCCAATTCTGTGCACAGAGGAATGAGAATTCATGAGAATTACTCTTCAGTGTATGTGAATTTGTGACCATTTAATAAAAAAAAAAAATTTAAAAACATTAAAATTCTGACAACTTTCAAGAAAATAAAAATCAATTATACCCTTGTCAGGCTAGGATCTTTCAGAAAGCGCTTCTATCAAGGACAGGTCTTGTTTTGGATTATTTGCATATGTAGCATTAATAGTGCCAGACCCAAGTATTTGCTGAGGTTACTGAGCTTTATGGCAGGATACTGGGTGGGACTAAATATTCTCCTGGAGTAAATTGTGTACTGAAATAGATAGATTTGCACCAGTAAATATCAGCAAGGAGTAAAGGACGTAAATTGTTGTGACATATTAGTTGGGGGAGGTATATTTGCTAAAAATATACATACTGCCATCAGCAATACCAGCAAAGATTTTGCATAAAGATGTGAACAGGATCAAATAGCCATCATAAAGGACCATTTTACAACTGTGCTGTAAAATCTATTCTAAAGGTATATATTTGACCTCACAGTAAATTGGGACTGTGACAAACAGCATTTTTGCTCCTATCATTTATCATCTAAACCACTGTGGGTTTAGCAGTGTCTGAGTCACTATTATATCTACACACAAAAATCAGGAATAGCATGCATCCATTTCAAATGTGTGTGTCACCAAATATATCTTTTTAGTTTTTTTTTTAAAAAAAAAAATCATAACCCTGAGTCCTAGATAATACTTTCTGTATAGTGCTGTTTTTAACTGAGAGTTCATGTTTATTGCTCAGCTGTAAAAAGCTGAGAAAATAGAGCTTTGTTACCTAGACACTGATGAAACTCTAAATAGCATTGCAGGCATGGCTGTATAATGAGTACATATTAAAATGTCTATGGTGTCTTCTGAGAGTGCAGAACATTACTTGTTACTCTGACCATAAATGTATAACAATTGTGGTTTTGTAAAATAAGTTGAAACCTCCTGCAGTCTAAAATATAGAACAATGCAGATGACTAATTTGAATCAACGAGGTTGCACGTGGCATGTCACAGTGGGATTCCTAATGATCTTCTACAAGGATTGTTTGTCTAAGGCTCCCATTTTCTGTCCTGTGATGTATGGATGTGACCTATGCTGAAAATAATCTGAGGCTAATTACCAGCCTTGACAATGGCAATTCACATACAATGATAAACCATATTTCTAAAAAAAAAAAAAAAAGGAAAAAAATATTAACCCACACATCTTTTCAGTAATGACAACACTGAAACTAAAGATGGTTTCAGCCTCTGCTCATAGTTTCTTTGTTCCCAACAGCATTTTTCAGGGTGGATGTCAGCACAGATTAGATTAAAATTAAGAAGAAAAAAACACAGATTAGAGCCATAAAAAAGAATCACTCCCAACACCATAATCTTAAGCATTTGTTCTGATCACAAATATGAGAAAGAATTTAAGAAATGTTTTTGTGGGAAGGATGTATATCCTATTTATCCTTTTTTATAAAGTTCTTCGCTTTCCTTCCTGCATTTATTTCATGAAACTGTTAAAGAATAGTGCAAAGATCATATTCTGTATACACAGAGCTTCAGGTTTAAAACACTACTTATCATTGCAGTTTCATGCAGTTAATCTACTTTTATTTTGAGCCAACTTTAACCACAATAAAGGAGTTGAAAGTGAAACTGCAAGCCTTAAATCCTTGTTCTCCTTTTGCAAAGACCCTGAATAATCAACACTATCAAATGAAACAAGAAAAGATATATAGTAAACTGACAAAGGTTGATGTATGTTGTTTTAATTTTCAATAGAATGTTTTTATCCTTGTAAACCATTTTAACCTTCCAGTTTAAAAACATACAAGACATCCAGTGCCATTTACTGTGTAAATGCTAAAGCATACAATTAGTAACAGCACTCAAAGCTATTCTTACCTTCTTGACTTACTTTTTCTATTGGCTTCCTTTGTGATACATGACTTTGGAAATGAGGGAAATGTTACTCTTCTGATAATTGCATTTGTGAGCTTTAATTAGTGTCTTTGTACATGCAGACACAGGTATGCACATACATCTCCCTACATGGCATTCTGCATACTGTTACGCATGCATACATATATGAACATGCCGCTTTTCTTGTTAAAAACATATCAATAAATCAGTCTAGGAAGTACGACAGAATATTGTGTCAATAGTCATACCAGTTTTGGTGCAATGGAAAGCATTAGACATAAATAGCTGTATTACAAGCATTAGAGAAATCTGCCTTCATGATATGCTATTGAATTAAAGAAGCTTCTTTTATAGTCAGTGCTTCTGTACCTAAGTGAGTTTAGTGACAAAACAAAACAAGAGATAGAGCAATTGAAGCAGATGTTGCATGAAACTCTTGCTATACAGAACACAAGGGTCTGGCATATAGCTCATCAGTAAAACATGAGAATGTACTTGAGTAGAAAAATCACAATCTGGTACCCACAGGCTATTGCCTGCATCTCATGTAAACTGATAAATTAAAGATGTTGCACCATTTTTCCTTGTCTTTCCTTTGTCAAATGCAATAATTTAAACATGCATTTTGGTACCGGAAAACTTAAAAAATAAGCAAACATACCAACATATACCGAGTTTGCTGAAGCACAGCTTTCTACATGCATTAGATTTTTTCTTATCACCCCTGTGTGTATTTTTTTTAATCTGAAATAATATTGTTTATTTTGCCTGAGGATTTGCACTTGTAAAAGCAAATTTCAACTCCACTCCCTCTATCCCTATTGGTGGTAGTGAGAGATTTTTATATCAGAGATTCTGCAGAGAAAAAGATCCATTTATGGACACTTTGTAAGGAAGCATTTCAAAAATTATGCAAGTATTAAATCTAGCCACATAGAAGCAGTATAAATATATATATAATGTTATGCTATGTAAAATAAAAAGTGTTCTGAAAGCCAAAATAATCAAATAAAGAAGGCAAACTGTCCCCAGACATTTTGATAGACTGGAAAACAATGTAGTGAAAGTACAAGAATGTTCAATAGTGATGTATAAACACAATTTATGGTTTCTGAGAATTTGATTATATTTACACTCACAAAATCTCAGTAGATCTAGTACAGTTCTAGTGTTCTATGCTGGCAGAGGTCAGACTTAACAACCACTGAGCAAAAACATGCAGTCTGAATTTGGTAAATGTTGAATATTTCAGTATAATAATAATATATATATAAGATGAACAGAGTTTGATTTTTTAAAATTTAATCATTTCTAGCCATTTCTCTTTTTATCATTCTTCTTGTCTGTTCTTTAGTCCTTGGAATTTTAGCTTTTGTGTAAGTGTTTTATGAATGCTTAATATTCTTTCCTTACTCATCTCTGGCAATCTGATGCTAAGTGGGACAAAATGCAAACAGAGCATTACCCATTAAAATTTTAATGCCACATCACGATTTTCTAATGGAGCTATCAGAATGGCAAAACAGAATAACTCCACTGAAACTAATAATAAATCAGGTGCTAAGAGCAGCACCTCCTATAAATAGTGGACTCCTGCCAAGCAATGGGGGACTTACAAGGACAATTGGTTTCTTTCATTTGAAAAGTTGAAACTGTCTTCCTGAAGCACTCAAAAATGAACGAGATGCAGTGTTACTTTTCAGATTGTGGTAAGATTTTAATTTAGGCATGTTTGAAACAATAACTACCTTAAAATAGAGAAGTGTAATTTGAAATACTGTAGGTTTAGTTGCCACACAGAGGAGGATTAAAGGTAAGTAATTTGCATGTGTATACATTACATAAAATGTCCTTCCATTCACTTTGTCCTTCTATGCTTTACTTCTGTTATTGGCATTACTAAAGAGGACTATGAACTATCTTTCTGTGGATACTTCCCTGAGTAATGCTGATGAATGTATACCTACTTATTTAACAGGCATGTTCTCAGAGGTGTTTTGGGCAGGTGGCTTTCTCTTTTGCCTGTGTGGTGGGGATTGTAATTAGGCTGTGTGCTCATCACTGCGGAAAAAAGTAATTATGTCCTCTAATTTGCAGCTCAGGAAATAAGGGGCTGAAGAAAAGTTTCTTGATCTTCCAAAGAGTAAAAAAATATTATGAAGGCACTAGGATCCTTTTTAAAGAGCAGCTATATCTGCACGAAGAGTGAAATAAACTCTTCCTAAAATCTCATTCTCAATGTGCTTCTCAACTTCATACCCTCAATGCCAAGATGGCTTTGAGTGTTTATTTTGATGGAGCTATGGCATTTAGATTTGTTGTAGCCTTCGGCTGTCACTGTAAAGGCAATAATATTTTCACTATGTGCTTGCCTAAGTGGATTAGGTTCTGCATTGAGACATGTAATGTATGAGCCAGGGCCCCGGCACTGCAGGGTCTTAGAGCTTGCTCTTCCAGGGTTAAAGCAGGAGCCCTGATCCCCCAGCCGTGACTTCTGCAGCGAAAATCATATGGTTGCTGCCTGCAACACCACCCACATATCTGCTCAATGCTTTCCCTCACAAATGTCCTAGATTTGATGTTCGCTGCTGATCCTTGCTTAATTGCAGTCCATTTCCTCATGGTTGTACTGCAGATTGAACTCTCAAAACCAAGACCTGTCAGAAGCACCTACAACCATTTTGCAGCACTGTGAACAGGGCCTGTAGTGTCCCACAGCCACAGTATGCAGCCACCAGCCCCTCTTCCTCCTCATCCCTCTTGAGTAACACTTCTTCACTCAGTAGTAGAAACTAAATCTACTTGGATACTGAAGTACTCATAGAACTTGCATTTTGAATGTGACATTTTATAAAACAATGTTTCCATAGCTCCAACAGACACAACTTTCTGGAAGGTTCTTCCAGAACAGTTATTCCAATGAATAATCCCCAAAATACCTACAGACAGAAGTCACCTTCTACAAGAAAGAGAGTTATTGATTTCTATGTGTAACAATAAGCCTGCAATACTGAGCAATTGCCAACTGAGCAATTTTCATTTTAAGGAGGTACAGTGGAATACGTAATTTGTGAGTGCTGTGTACATCTTTGATACCACCCTGTCATCTTTGGGGGCCTGGGCTTAATTCAGGGCTATCTCACAAATAAGAATATGTTTAATGGCCTTATCGAAGTCTTCAGCTATCCATTTCACAAAACTACCACAATTTGACATGGTGAGCAATCTCTGCTCAAGGCTTGTAACTAGAATAGCAAGGGTGCTGCAGGTCAGAACGGAGATGTATTGAAAGGGATATGTGGAGAAACTTAGTCCCTCTCTTTCATGAGTACTAAATTCACTCAAGATTTAAATAATAAAAAATGCAGGTTTGTCTGACAACATTCATATTTTTTTCATGAGCCTGTCTTCTCAAATTCCATGGCTAATGCTGCACATAGTGACACAGCCAGTGTCACTCACGGCAGCGTTTACCTGCATTGCAACAACATGACTTGCCTGTCAACCTTAAATGTTTGACAAACTGCTCTGTTTTTTCTTTTTTTTTTTTCAAAGTAAATATAGAAATAACGTGAAGATATGGGAAAGTGTCTCTGTTTTTGAAGGGCAGGCATCAGCACTGTCTGTTTCACAGTGCAGTTCTGGCTGCACTGCAGATGACCACACTGTGGACCAAAACATGCAAAAGCCTATGAATTGACTTCCAGTTTTGTTACTATCTGACTCTTTCCCTCCATTTCCTTACACTACGTACTGTGTCCTGCACCCAAAATGGCTGCAGCACACAACCAAAAGTTTTGGTTTAGCATAGTAGAGAATTCCATCCACGTTTTTTAAGGCAGTTATCCTGTAAAACATGTTCAATTTATATTATGTGTGCAATACAAACAAGAAAAAAATGGATGAAAAGTTATGCATCTTCATGGGGGCCCTGACAGAAAAATTATGAAAAGTGCATATTTTCCTTTAATAACTGTGTGTAATCAAAATTAACAAAACATTCATTACACACAAGGTGACACTTCGGTTCCAATAAAAAAAAAACAGACTTTTTTTCATTCAACCACTTTTGTAATAAAAACATGCGAAGTGATAGCCATCAGGTGAATTGTGCTGTTGTTAACATCAAACACACTGATTGGCAACACACTATATTTTCTGTATACCTCTTTTTTTTAGTTGGTAAATGTGAGAGCTTTCCTACTTATTTTGGTCTGCTATAACTGCTAAGATATATGCTGAGCACAAAAATAATAAAATTGAGATAATCTCGTTTCCTTGACTGGAGGTAATGCTGAGCTCTTCAGAGAGCTTGTGGTTAAACAAGATCTCACATCGTTACTCTAAGAGACAGGCATTCTCACTTTCATGTTACCTCCTACGTCTTATAGCTTTAATGTGCTTTCTTGAATATAACCACCTACAGAAACTGCTAAGTTTATTTAATCAACCTGGATGTAAAGCAGGATTACTAGAGAACATAAATTGTCATCCCTCACCTCAAAGATTGAGGTGCTGTTCGGCAAGCTGAGGATTCAGTAGATTAAGGAGTGCTATTCAGCCTCAGCTTGGAATGGTAGAAACAAGAGTGTATTAACCTAATTTGCTTGCAGCAAAATTACCCTGTAGCATTTTAGACCTAAAAACCTGAATATAGGGAAAGGTGGTCCGATAACATTGACAGTTAATCATGAATAGTTTCAAATACCACTGAATAATAGTATATGATCCTCTTCCTTTAGTTTGCATGGGAGCAGAATCACTGGCTCAACAGTTTCTTTCAGTCTATAAATACATTGTTTATTGTATGTCACTCAATCATCAATTTATTTCAGTTAATAATGAAAAAGTGGATTTGAGATCTGTTGAACAAACTCCAGATTTATCTGCAATGAATGCTTTGGCCAGCTCTACAGCCACATGTTCATATATATGCCATAAATCAACTTCAAAATAGCACAAATGTATACATAAGCCTGCAAGACACAATGCCAGTGGTGCATATTTATTTCATTGGGTCCTGCTTAACATGTAATCTGTGTTATCTGTTCCTTCCTCTGTAATCAGGTTGCTTTTATATAATTTTAGGTGAAAGTTTGTTATTATTTCATAATGTTTTCTGTAGTTTTTGCTCTGGGAATGAGTACACCTGGGTTTTGTTTTTGTGTAAAGAAGGATTTTCAAGTTTTCTGATGATCTAAACTGCTGAGTAGGCAGAGAATAAAGTACAAGTTTGCTCTGTAAACTCAGAAACTGCTGCTAAGCATCTAGTAAAGGTCTGTTTTTTCCCAAATTCAGCTGTGCCTCAGAAGATCTGTGCTGTGTACCTTCTACCAGGCCAAGAACATATTCATAATTTAAGAAAGAAGCAACACCAGAACAGAAGACGTTGGATGAGACATGAGACTGTCAAATCAACAGCCCTGGATTTGGCTTTTGTCTTTGCCAAATTCTTAGTGATTATGTACATTCTCATACAAAGTGTTTAGCTTTCTTTCTCTGGGACGTGGAAGTTCATTTCAGACTGCATAACAGGATGTCATAAACTGTGCTGCACTGGAGAAGAATTCCTCCTGCTTTCAGTTGTCAGTGCTGGGATCACTCAAAGGCAGTTGGAATGCCTGATTAATCACATCACGGGGCCTCACATGTGGTTCCTTAGAAGCAGGCACTAATAATAGTACTATATTATAAATACAAGAATCCTCTTTTGCCCATTGTCAATCCATTAATCACATGGATTACCCAATAGTGACCATAAAGTGTTGATGGTGATAGCTGGAGTATCCACAGCTATAACCACTTTAAGCACATGATGACACCTTGAGAGAATGACTGCAAAAAGCAATATTCCATTTCAGCTGCTCTTCTCGTCAAGTCACTCAGAATGGGATCTGCTCTCTTGCACAGCTAAGGGTATTCTTCAGAAGCAGTCATTCAGCTCAGTGGGAGAAAGAAGGGATGTTTAGTAATTTAAAGCTTACACTAATTGAAATTCCAATGAGTTCTTGAACCTGCTTAATCACAAGGTGAATAGTTTTACCATGAGTGGTTTTTTTTTTTTTTTTTTGCTTTTACTCAAAACTAATAGATTGCTTTTCCTGTGGAAACCAGAAGGACAACCCTACGCGATGGATGGGTTTATTTTTTCCCACTTTCCTTTGAAAACTAATGCCAGCTCAGTGTATTTCCACTTCTCCACTATACCCTTATTTTTTCTTGGCTTTCAAAAGCAGAAGTTTGCTGAGCAAAATAAGGGGAGAGTACAAGTGTTTAACATTGCGATAAGTTTCAGCAGTGCTTTTGTCAGCTAGACAGCACGTGTTTCCTCAGGAAAGACTTTAAAGGAGGACACAAATTCAAGTAATAGAAGCAGACAGCTTTGCTAATGACAGATTCATGCAAGATTCATGTCTTTTTTAACATCCTGTTCTCAGACCTGAAGTGCAGAAGATCTCTGACAAAGTTACACTTCAGTTTGAAAATTTGCTTACGGAATGTACCGGTGTCAACCTGTCTGAAAGTGTAAATAAAGGTCCAAGATGTTTGTTCTGTAAATAAAGGGAAACTAAATAAATAAATAAAAATCCACAAGAGCACAAGAAGGAACAAATGGCAAACAGTACATTGCAGCTCTGTACAGAAAGCTCAGCTCATCTGGAACTAGGTCTATTTTTTGTTTTGCCTCAGAAGACACAAGTTGTATCTTGTGTTATCTGGCAGAGATACTGCAAATCAGGTACAGTAATGTTTGGCTTCAGTGCAAATATCTCCACTCTCCCATCAAACAAACAAAAAGTTTAGAAATGCCTCTATGCAGAACCAGCATTCTCTCCAGGTTTCTGATTCTGTGGAAGAACGCTGTAAATTCAGCCTGCAGACACAATCCTGCTGGAAAGCACAGAAGCATTAGCTGTCTTCTCATTCTTATCACAAAGAAAAGTCATTTAGGATACCTCCAAAGCTGGTCTCATTAACCAGAGGGAGCCACCTATATACAGTATAATAACTTGTGCATATAATTCCAGGTTCTGCAAAAAGTTAATCAAACTGCTTAAAGGAAATATTTTAATGCATATTTTGCCTTTTTTTCCTTGCCATTAAAAAGGCAAATATGAGGGCCTGATTTTTTCTCTCTGCACCATCCATTATTTACTATGTAACTGTCATGTTCGTTCATATTTTTTTTCTCTCCCTAAACCTAGCAGCGCTCGTCATTTTACTCTTTCACATTCAAATTTTTCCAAGGCTCTGATCATTCTTGCAACTTGTCTTTGAACTGCTTCAGATTCATTTTTTCTAGTAGGGCAGCCAGAACAGAACATGACACTCAAGAGAGAGAAGGCATCACCATATGTAAACATACACTACTACTACAGGTTCATGAAAAAGTAAATTCTTTATTTTTCTTAATGAAAATGAACTAAAAGAGAGTTACTCTAAAGCTTTACATGCAGATTAGGAAAATAAAGCTTAGAGGTAAAGCAATGAATGCTAAATTCATGCACAGGAAACAACAAGGTCATCTAATCAGGCCAGACTTTAACAGAAAAACTGATCAAAACCAACTGTCTGTAGATCAGATGGACCTAAGTTTCATAAGAAAGACAAAAAGGGGATGTCAATGCCCACAAAAAGGAAAAGAATTCTCAGGAGGCCATTTTTATGGGTATGAAAAATTGCAATAAGCATTTCATTTATACAGAAAGTTTCTGTATTTTCAGCTATGGATCAATATTGCAGCCTGGTATAAACAGAGATATCATGAGTGGAGCAGCAAACACATGATTTCATGATTGCAGTTTTCTCTGGGTGCTTGTGAGCCAAGATCAGCCTATCACCTAAAAGTTATTTTATGAAAAGGATTTCTGAAAAGGGCCACCAGAGAGAAAGAAATCACATTTCAGCGCATTGGCAGAGGGAGACAAGGCACACAGTTAAACTCATTTAACAGAAGTACAATATAGTGGTCAAATAGCTGAACATCCACTGTATAAGCATATTTTTTCCCAGTTAAGCACCTGCAAGAGGCTCAGGAAAAAAAAAAGTGAACATTCACTTATAGGTTTGAAACAAATAGGCTTTCTCATCAAATCAAAAAAAAAGCAAATCAAGTGCATATCAGGTGCCAAAATCCCTTGGTATAAGAAGAGAACACAATCTGCCCTTTTATTCTTCTGGAATGCCCAACTAAGTGAGGGAATATCTCCCATTTTTGCCAACATAGCTTTTGACATAGCCAAGAAGTGACCTGTAATGAACACAGCTCTGCCAGCAGAAACTCCTACTATGTCTGCACTTGCACTAACAAAGTGGTGTTATTACTGTCAGTATTTGCCTTGCTGAAAAACAAAGGAGGTTTAAAACAACCAAATGGAAGTATTTTTTATATACTACATAATCAAATTGCGAAACCCACTGCCTACAGGATCAGGCAGAGGACAAAACTTTATCTGGATTTAAAGAAGCTTAAGCAAATTCATAGAGGAGGCGTACATCATTGGTTATTAAACTTGAAAGCCCAGATGCAACCTCTGGCTCAGAAAAAAATCACTAAACTGCTGATTGCTGGGAGCTGGGAAATTATACCATGGGAAGGATCACTCTATAGCTGTCTTATTTTTTCTGTTTCCCTAAGGGTCAATGTTAGAGCTAGGAGACTTTGGTCCTTTGATCTGAGCTCCCAAGCAGGTCACAGAAGCAGTAATTCCTATAAGACCTAAGTGAAAATAAACATGAGTTCTCTAGCTCCTAAAGGAGTCTTACGTTATTCAAACACTATTTGGTCCACGTGGCCTTTCAGATATTGCAGCCTACTAATATTCATGAAAATCTCCATATATCTCACATGCTATAAGCTTTGTAGGGACTACATTTAGTTTTCAGGTCCCCCAGTTGTAAGTCAGGAAGAAAAAGTAAGAAAAAATTAACAAAATACACAGTTTTTTAATTGGGCCTTCCCTTTTCTGTCATTGCCTTAGTAATTTACTCTAGCTAGGATTTTCACCTTCCTCTAGAAACAGTATATAAGAAATGTTCTACAGGGTCAGATCAAAGGCCTATCTAACCTAACTGTGTCTTCCATGGCTTAGTCTTTAACCATACAGTAATTATTCAAACATAGTGTCCCCCTGACAAATAAATAAAAAGTATTGCCCATGGCAGGGGGGTTGGAACAAGATGATCTCTAAGGTCCCTTCCAACCTGAACCATTCTATGATTCTATGATAGTTTCTTGCTGCCAGGTCCTGGACATTAAAAGAATATAATAGAGAACTACACTCTAACCATCCTCACTCTTTCTCTGCTGGCCATGTTATTTCCTCCTCATTACAGGAGAGTGTCTCAAGGAGTTCCCATAACAATGACACTAGAAACAAGAAGCAAAAGTGGAAACAATAAACCAAGAAGCAGCAATAAATTCATGCTATGCAGGTCTTTCCAAATTCTGGCATTATCATGCTGAGGCATATACTTCCTAGAGGTATGTAAATACAATGCCTCAGCCTTCCCTGAAGTGGCAAATGAACAAAGGCAGCCGTCAAATCTACGGCATCACATGGTCCACAAGGCCACCCTGGCATGCTGGCATGTCAGAGGAGAAGAGGGCTCAAGGCCATAATCCATGATCCTACTGTTACTTGCTGGATTTATATGATATCTTCTTGGTGAAGTTTAAAAGGCTCTGCAGTATGATATTTTCCTATAAACTGAAAACCAATAGTAAATACAAAGGACAAATGACAAGAGTTGCTCCCATGAACCAGTTTATCAAATATTTATATAAATTTCATAACCTTCAACAGAGGCCAAATGTGTTGTCAGAGTTAGCAGGTTATTTTTGAGTAAGTAATACCTTTCCTCAGTCTTCCAGAGATACAGGATAAAAACTTTAAGAATGAGACTTTGAAAAATGTATCACGAGACTATACAACTTACTGTAAAGGTCTTCCCATTACATCTCTGCTTCACTGCTTTACAAGGAAAAGACAAGTGCTGATAACACAGCTTACATCTCTCAGAAACAATTTGTTCTAAACCAGAAGTAGCACAAGAACTTTTTTCCACTAAAACAAAGTGTCACTCTTGGTGTTTAAGATAACAAAATAAGTTCTACTTAAATTTTCCTAATGAATGAGTCATTGTCTCACCTCTCCCAGTGCACCTGTAAGATTTTCTGAGCGGTTGTGTTTCTATATTGCCATAGTCCTCCTGTTTAACTTAAAATTTTACTAACGAGCTATGTATAATATATTAGCACACATGTAGATATACAGATCATACCTGTGTATGCAGTGATACATTCTCTCTTTTTCTCTCCTTTCTCCAATTAGCCTCTGATAATGTTAACAGGCTAACATGATTACAGGTAATGAACCAATTACTATTTCTACAGTCATGCTGAACTGTTTTTCCTTTGACTTAATTATGTTTAAAAATAACAAGCTTTCATTATGTTTTTTGTTGATGGTCACGTTTACACCCCAAGTCAGCTAATCAGCCAAGAGCACATAACAATATGATTTGAATGCTTGTTGCTCATGTGCATACATTTTTAAACTAGCAAAGCAGCAAAGAGGAATATCTGTAGTTGCAATTTATAGACAGAGTCCAAACCTGGAAAGGTACAAATCCCACAGTACACCTCACAGAGCACATAGGTACACAGTGTGTATGCATTTGTGTATCACCAAACCTTTATATCAACAGAGACGATATATGGAAAATAGGAAAGAGAAAGAAGATTCAGAGTCAGGGGTAAGATTAGGCTTGCTTAGCAGCACCATTTTCTGACTTAATCAGCAGAAACTAAACTCCATCCCACATGGGGTTTTGGTTATGATTTTCTCCCCTATGAACTCTCTTGGGAAGAATAACAAATCAATTTTATTTGTTTATTTGTTTATCCATCATCCATCCTGCAGTTCACCGTGGGACAGGAGGGCAAAGCTGGGGGCAATACAGCTTCCATGCCCCTTAGATCCATCTGGTGGGGGGCTGGTCCCCCAGTGCCCATGCAGCCCAGTGCAGAGTCAATTTCTACTGTGTCCTCTCACATCTTCACACAACAGGAAGCCACTGGTCTGCTCCAGGCACGGAAATCATGGCTCCTGCTCTTTTTCCCACTCCTTGCTTTGCAGAAGCACATTTCAACAGCAGCAGAAATCCCCAGAGGCTCTTCTGTTGTTGGAGCTGTGATGTGAAAGCAGGATAATGAAAAGAGAATTTTGGCCCATGTTTTTAACCGAATGCAACAAGGAGAGCTTGGGTAAAGAAAAAGAATTCAGGCCAGGAGCAGAGTAGGGAATTCAGGTAATCAGGTGAAATTTCTGTAATCATAGAATCATAGATTCAAAACTTCCCACAAGCTGGTGAAAATACTCTCCATTCCTCCACTGCAGCTTCATCAATGAGTAGTAAAGCTCAGGCTCAGGAGCAGACGTGCAGAAGGAGCATGGTTCTTTAGCTTGGCTGCAACAGAACAGGGGAAATACCATACTAATTTCCAGGTTTTATTCCAAAGACGGTTTCTAATCTTTCTTTTTTTTCCCAGTGACTATTTTTAAAAATGAAACACTCTACTCAAGTACTTTAGAGAAATTGAGTTAATCTGCAGAAGAGATTTAAAAATGTATTTAAGGTGCTTCCCTTTGAACAAAGAAGACC
The DNA here is from genome assembly GCA_013396635.1 of Penelope pileata. Classification (NCBI taxonomy): domain Eukaryota; kingdom Metazoa; phylum Chordata; class Aves; order Galliformes; family Cracidae; genus Penelope; species Penelope pileata. The sequence continues at coordinate 174,276 of WBMW01002965.1, forward strand.
ATGTGGGAGACTTTAAAACTGTCCTAGGAGTTGCTCATTCAACTTGTTGTCTGTTCTGGATCTTTTTTCTGAGATGCTTAAATCTTTCTTAAAGCACAAATGTTTGCTGTGCTTTGTAACTTAAGATTTTGGACTCTATTTGGGGAGCCAGATGCCTCAGAGTTAGGCAGTGAAGCACTTTACTCTTAGGCACGTATGTTCTTAATTATATCCAGCCCTTTAAACTATGAACATCGCAGAAAAGTCTCTCTGCATTAAGAAGAAGTTATATTAAGCCATAGAAAAATGTTAAATTTTAATGTGATGAAGCACTCAAACTTGGTTCTTACTAGTGAGAATCTCATTTACAAAATGGCTGCTAATGAAATCTTAGAGAAAATATGTTGGCTTCAAAGCAAAATTAAAATAAAGACAAATGACTGAGGAATTATTGTTTTCAATAAGTTCTTTTTTCATGTGCTAATTACAGGGTAAGAAAGTGATTCGAGTATCTTATTATCTATTATTCCTTTTTCTGCCAGGAGTTTATAAAGGGTGTGAAAATGTAGGGGAATAGTAAGAATTTCATTTGTGTTTTAAAGAAAATAATCAAGTTAACCAGCATTTAATATCTAGAGCCCAAGGATTCCATTTGCATGACTTTGAAGGACAAATACAATATTATCAGTTATGTCAGTGAAAGGAAAGATAGGGCCTTGAGCGGATCTATTTATTTATATATACACAAAAAATCATCTCATCAGAGAAAGAACTGACACAGGAGAGAAACCCATTGGGATATAGGCAGAGATTCTCATTTTGTTATGACTAGAGCAGTTATTCAGATTTGACAAAAAAAGAGTTTTTTACTGCTATGAGCTTTTGCATTCTTTTACTTGCATCTTTGGGGGAGAGAGGGGAGTAATAGAATGGCTGTTTCTACAAATATTTCAATTTTTCAGGTAAAATATCTCCTGAAATAGTGTGATTATAACAGTGGTTCAAATGCTTGCAAGTTGAGAACTACTGGCGTATTTTTAAGGGAGCACGAGCACATTTTCTGTGGCCAAGGTTTGAAAACAGCAAAATAAAGACATCCATTGTGGTAAATGCTGCTAGAAAATAATTCAGTGTTTGGCACATTATAAAGCATGAGATAAATTCTTGCTGCTTTTAAACCAAAATTGCAGGGCTACATGGGAGTGCTTTTGCTCAGAACCCTCTCGGCAGTTGCTGGCAGCCTCAGCTCCTCCCAGGGAGGATGCTGCAGCTGGAGCATCAGTACTGATTTCTCTCAACACATTGCTCCCGTACTTCGTGCTCTGCCACAGATGCCCATTAAATCTGGAATTACATATAAAATTGCATTGCTGACCTTCAAAGTGATGCACCAATTTAGTTTTGCTTACCTCACAGACCTCCTAAGTATTTGCTTAGTCATTCCCTGAGGTCCTACCCTGCTGCTCTCCTGTCAAATCCTACATTTAAAGCAAGAGCCTTTGGCTCTTGCACTTTCAGCATCTCTGCTCCTTGGCTGTGAAAGTTGTTGCCAGTGAAGGTTCACGAATCACCATCGTTTTTCCTGCCTGTTTTACAAACACCCGTTAACTCTTATCTGTTCTCCTCAGTTTCTGCTCAGCGTGCTTAAATAAAAGTGCCGCAGGCTGTCAGCCCTTACTTTGAACAGCGATTGTTAGGGTTTATTTTTAAATATAAACAGCCAGGAGGAGTCTGGAGGTGCTAAGCGGTCAGAGAGCCTGATGAATAATGCGTGTCATTCCTGACTAAACCCAAAAGCAGCCATTTCTGGACCACTTGACGGAGCCACGGCAGCAGGCAAGCCAGCAAGTATATGCCTCTGTTCCAAGAAAAGTGCAGTGCCCAGCAGCATGCTGGCCTCCTGGGCAGCTGTCCTGTATCAGCCAGCAGCCCTGCAATCCCTCGCAGGATCTATAGCTGCAGGATAGGCCTGCATCCATCGCACCTTCCCCACAGAGCCAGGGGCTGGACTGAGAGCGCTGGTACTGGGGGGCACAAGATGCTGTGGGTCAGAAGGGAGATTTGTTTAAAAAGCTGTTATTTCTCAGACCGCAGTAGTTGGAGAAATACTTCAAAATAACAGGTGGGACCCATATCCAAACAGTTTTGAGCTGTCTTATTTTGCACTGAAACAACTTTAAGCACTCTGATACTGTGTCTGAGCAGTCAATAGGAAATAAGCACCTGCAAGGTGGTAATGCCTTAATCTCTCAGAAGTTTGACAAGAAAACATCCCTGGTCAGCACTTCGCAGAGACCTTCTTTTCCTTGTGTGACTGAGATCAGCTTTTGAGCAAAGAGTTTCCTTGAAACCACTCCCACTCCTTACATCTCTTCATCCTGCCTCACCCTGCGTGAGAGCAGTTTGCATCTCACCCCAGGAGTCCTCCTTGTTACCCCGGTTTCTGCCCAGACCAGGATTGAAGGACCAACTTCAAAGGACTCCCATCTAGATGCTGAATATTACAAGTGAGTTTATCTGAGATCACTGTCTGTATCTCCTGCATACTGGCAAGCTACGGCTCAGATTTAGTGCATTGAGTGCAGAAAGGTAGCACACAGGTAGAAGAAAGCACATAGCATTTATGGTTGCAGGAATAATGCTGAAGTCTGCCTTATTCCCTGCAGCAGCATCCTCTCACTCCTCTAGAGCATAGTCATGCATGGAAGGTGAAGGCAAACCTAATGGGGAGATTTCCATTATGCAGGGCATGTCCTCTAAGAAATTCTGCACAGAGTGATTTCTGCATGAAAACTAAACTGCTGACAGCAAAGCAGACTTCGGCATCACTTGTCCTAGGGACTAAGAGGAGGGAAATAGCTTTCCACAAGCATGGCTTTGCCAATGGCTCTTTCTTGGCACAAGAGGGAACTCAGCCTCAGTGCTGGATTAAATCTGTTCTTACATTCCTAGTTTTATCAAGCACCCCAGCCTTAACTGTGCCAACATATAGATTTCCAGGTGTATTTTGAACCTTGTACTCTTGCTTGATTAGTTCTCTTGATTTTTTTGTTGTTATTCTCTGAGCTTGCTACTAGCACGAAGCCACAAACTTCTATGGCAGCAGAAGGGAGAGATACCATACTGCATATGGATGTGCACAGTGGCATTGGGAAAGGGCAGGTTGGGATGGAAAGCGCGAGCACTTCTGAGTCACCCTGGCTCTGATAGGCCTCACATTATGGGGCCTTGTCTTCAGCCTGATTTTCCTGAACTGGAGAGACTAGATTGATCTGGGACCTATCTCAGAAGGTGATCTATTCCAAAAGCACTGAAGACAACTTAATGCAACAATTAAAACAGCAGGTTTCTTCCTCCTCTGCCTTTTCTATCCCTCTTCTGACATAGTTTCAAAAAGAAGAGGACAGGAGTGCTCCAGCCTTTTAATTTATCCAAATCGGGCTTCAGGTGAGTGCCTTCAGTTTTTAAGTTGCTTACTGCATTTTAGGTGCTACATATATTGTATGTTTTAACACCACAACAATAACCTGAGATGAGCAAAAAATTTGCAATATACGAATAACTTGAATAGTTCCATCTCTTCTCTCATTCATTTATTTGATTCTAAGCAGCTAGCAATGTTCTTGAATCTGTTGGTCATTCACAGTTATTCCACCAATTACTTTAGCAGCTTAATTTCAGGTTTAAAGATTGTGCACGAACAGTTTACTACAAACATAGGCAAAATGTTAATTTTTAACTGCCATAGATATTTCAGATTGGATACATAGAAAATATAGTTTGCATACATATTTAATATTGAAGGACATTAATTTATGTCAATATATAAAAATGATTTAATGTGACGTTTTATATAGCTTCCTCTGCCTCCAGTTCAGCCTAAAATTGAGCAGGTAGAATACCATCAGAGTTAATGGCAGCTTCAACAGAACATCTGCCCAATAATGAATAAATACAGTGTATTTTCTTGCCTTTGATTCAAACTAATGTTAATAGAATACACATACTCCAAGTTTCCTGTACTGAAGAAACAATAGCAACTCCCAAAGTATACTGCTGTTTCTTTTTCTTTTCCAATGCAAATACCAGATCTTACAAAGAGACTAAGTTGTGATGTCTGTTGGGTCTGGATTCGTCATCAAGTAAACCCTACGATATTCCACTGGGCTGGCATTACCTAATCATATTGGCACAAGCAGTGTGTGGAGCAGGATTCTCTGTTCAAAACTTACACATGTATTAGATTTCCACTAGCATATAAGCTTAGTTTCTCATTAATAAATAAATGTTTATGAATAAACTAATACTAAATTAGATGTGTATTATTTTTCTAAATTTCTGATTCAAGATGAAAAATGCCCCCAATTTATGCCGACATATAGTGGGAAGGGTTTTGTTAAGCCTGTCTTTTTATGTGGAGATTAAATACAGGCACTGGGAAAACCCTTTTTGTATATACAAGGCTTGGTTGCATGGTTAACATCTGGAATGTATTCATTTCTTCTATAAACTACATATGACTCCCTTTCTACTGCATTCCTCAACCAGAAAGCAACATAGATATATTAATATTAGCATGCCTTTGATTCACTTCTCTCCATTTTACAGTATACCGCCATGTGCCAACAGCATGTCACTGGGCATGATGCAACCAGGGCTGCCCCAGGAAATTCAGGAAGACTATTTTACTAGAAACTGGGCCTAAAAGACCACAATTTAATTTTATGCCATTTGCTAAGCTGAAAAGTATGAAAAGAACTTCGGCTGTACGCTACCTTTTTATTGCTGCAGTAGTAGAAAGGGCAAAGTGCTCGCTCAAGCCTGCAGCTGGGAGTTGCTGAAGAAAAAAGTTACTCCAAGAGGCAGCAAACTGAACACAGCCTTACACCTACCAGTTCCTACTCTTGGACAGGGATGGAAAGGACAGCATGCAGGGAGAGACCTTGTCCAGGATACTAGTCCAGTCTACCCACACCAGAGCGAGCACAGCCACCCACGATGCAAGGCCAGGCAGGGGCTCTAAGCCCCAATGCTGGTATAGTTGCATCCTCAGATAACTGTGACAATTCACACTGTGAAAATTTTAGCTTGTGTTTGGTCCAGAAAAGAGAAACACACCTCCACTATGTGCCAAGTGTGATCTTATCGCAGCTGTAGCTCTGGCTTTTGTTGTCACATTAGTCCTCTTCAACATAACCTGCTATTTAACACTTTATAATTGCTCTGTATCCTTAACTATAGAACTCAGAGTTTGAAATTATGTGCTTGTTATGGCTCTGTATGCTGGATACCGAGAACACAATGAATGCGTCATTACTATTCATTAAGGAAACTGAAGATTTCCAAGATATTAATGGTGTTAAATACTGCAGAACAATGGAAGCTTGGCAAACTGTCTGAGACTAATTATCTTGATGGTTTGGTAACAGGGCCAACAGATCTACTGTTGGAAGTGATCAAAGGTAGGTATTGAATGATTTTTCCCAAAGGTCTGTGATTTGCTGTTCTCAGTAGCAAGGTGTTTCCATCTGAGACACACCATCAAGACAGATGGCATGAATTGAAAATAATTTTAAGTAGATCCAACAAAAAGTCAGAAGCTGACAGGATGCTGAAACTCTTATTTACCTCCTTTAGAACAAAGCATCATCTGCAGTACTATGCCAATATTGGGGCACCACATTTCAAAGAAGGTTGGAATAAATCCAAAAGGTCAGAAGTCTAGAAAATACATTGGAAAAGGAAAGAATACATAAGTTGGAGTTATTCTGCTGAAAAAAGCGAAGGCCAAGTGAGGTGTCTCCGTCACTAAGGGCTTTTAAAAGAATAAGCAAGAAAAAAAAACATCTGTCAGAAATGACATTGCAGAAGATAATCTTGTCTTGGGTAGGGGAATAGATTGGATGACTTTCTCAGAGGTTTTTCAGCTATATGTTTCTACTATAGAATAGAACCATAGGCTGTTGTCAAGTGATTCCTTGGGTCTGGGGAGAACTTGGAAATATGAAGACGCTTACACTTCTCTGTAACTCTCCTTACATCACATGTCAGGCACTGAAGATTTCCTGCTCCTCACAACTGCCTCTGCTGAGAGTGGAAGGACAGTACATCTGGGAGGAGTCTTTTCACACAGAGTATTTTGTGTCAAGTACAAAGTAGAGTGGGAACACTAAAAAAAAAACAAAACACCATTTAGAGAAACCTTGATTTCTGAGAAACTCAGCATAATAGTTGAAGGTCACATTATGAGATGGTGGAGAATACTCAGAAGAAAGCGTTTTGTTGTCTCTCTTCTTTAAAATTGGTTTTCTTGATTTAGAGGACAGAATTTTGACATAACACCTGTGATCTGAGTTGCAATGGATTGAGTTATTATGAGAACACTTAATGTACCCCACATAACGATATTTTACCAGTTTTTCCAGCATCTCATATATAAGCATATAGCAGCAGACTGTAATTAAAAATAAATAAATAAATAAATAGACATTTGAATTATTTTCATTTCAATAATGGTACAGGATAGCTTTTCTGACTTACAACATTTTATTTGACAATCTTTCAAGCTCTGCTTTCTTAAGCTATGCACTTTGATGATTTGAGCAGTAGCTGCACACTATACATTTTATTTTCAAATAGCAGCCTAGTTTTACCCAAGTACTTTCAGTGATTACACAGACAAACAAAATAAATCCTTAATATAGTTGTTAATGTTTGACACCATGTTATTACCAACCAGGACCCTGATTCAGTTTGAATTGCTGAATGTTTTTCTTTTAGGACATAGTTATGGATACTTTTGTTTCTCTCTCACACACATAATATGGTATGGAGCGCATTTGCCATGCATGTACTCAAGATCATAAGAGAAAGCCTCTCAGCCTACATTTTATGCCTGTGTGCAGTATTGTGTGAGTTCTAGTCAAACACAACAGCAGTGCCTGGTGCAGGCATCCCAGAATTAAACCTACTCTGGACACTGTACAGAGTCAGCATGGGTTTCAAAAACAGAGCATTAGTGTCAGCTGCACTTCACTTATTAACTTCTAACCTGTCATTATATCTCTAAGCTTTCTGTCTCCACTCATTGTCTTGTTTCTTTGTTATTTCATTTATTACTTTTCCATTTTTTTTAAAGTAAACTTTGACTTAAAGAGAAAACAGGTGAGAGGATCAGATTCTTTGTTATTCTTCGCATATGGCTGAGAAGCAGACAACAAAGAATTTTAGCCACACTGTCACCCTCCTTTTGTTGTGCCAACCTTATCCCAGGCAGAGCTCCAGCACTAATGACTGGAAGAGACTTTTCTGGTAAGTGTAAATCTTCTGAGTTCAGTCAAATTCTGGTTGCACTCCCAGTTCCCAGGGACTGGAAGGAGATGCCATACAAGCCAGAACATCTGCCCTTAGTCACAGGAGATTTATCAGATAATCTTAAGGGATCAGACGTGTTTGTTGCTCGACTGCTTTTTGCCACCAGAGCTCCTGGAATTGACCTCTGGTCTAATAAAAGCAGGGGGAGGGGATTACTTTAAATTTGAAGTAAACCAAAAACAGGCTTCCTTCAACATGTAATTTGTAAGAATGCAGCAAAGACTCCAAGAAGCAAAATCTGCATCACCACCCCCACCACAAAATTAAAGCATTGTCGTTAACTATGCACAGAGACTGCTGAATTTAAAGCAGCCTTCCAAAAACAAACTATTCCTTTCTTAAGCAATCACTGCAAATTGCAAAAGCAACAAATGTTTTAGCCGCAAATGAAGGAGCCACTGCCTGTCCGCAAAGCTTCTCATGAAATTTGCCACATACTAAGGAAACGTATAAAGACATTTGCTAGTGTTAAATTGGTGAAAGATCGGTGCTTTCTAGGAGGTACTGAAATTCTCTTTTTCTGGATGCAGTCATAGGCTGAAGATAACAAAGGAAAACCACACATTCCAGCTGTCAGAAACGTGGGTTTTTTTCCTCCAAAATGGAATTGGTGAGCAGCAGTGCCCTTGAAGAAGTGGAATAAAAAGAAGCAGCAGCATTCATTTTTGTTGTCGTTGAGGGAAGAGACACAAAAGACACCATAAGAAAAGTAGTGTCACAGAAAGGTACACAAAAGGAACTATACCAAATGCAGGCAGATTATGACGAAAAATTATTTCTACAACATAGTATTGTTAGTAATAGCATAGTAATGTATAACATATTTTCTGAAGCAAGAGATTGAGTGGGACAGACCTCATTAGTGTAATGATAGCCTTTCTAAGACAGATCATGAAGAGAGATTTGCTTTCTTGCTAAATCAAAAAGCTACCATTCTGACTTTTCTGGATTATCCTTCTCCTGTTGTCAAGTTAAAGGAATGGAGACCCTGCAAACTCCCTGTTCAGTGAGTAGTCTCCATATGTTTAGCTGTATTCTGGTAAAAACAACTTCCTACCTGGAGGACTGAAGCCAGCTCATGTGAGCTCTACAAGACCTGAGGGCATGCTGTGTTATTTGGCAGGAGTGCCTTCTCCATTTGTACACTAGTGTAGGATTCAAGACAAGGTAGGAAACAGAGTGGTGGGGGCTCAATCACTACAGCACACGCGAGACAACTTTGTCAGTCTCTGTTTTCTTAACAGAAGCTCATTGCTAATCACATTCTCTTCCAGTACAAGTTTGTTGATCTGAGTGAGCATATAAGAGCATTTGGTTGCTTCTTGCACTTAACTCAAGAATTAATTTCAAATTATTCAAGTTTAGACACCAGTGCCAAGCAACTGAATGTACATTTTAGGGGTCCAAGAACAAAGCCAGTATGCAGATCTCTGCAAGGGTGCTGGGGAGTGACACCTCATGGCTATAGAACTCTTCTGAAGATAAAAGTGGGCATGAAGATGTTTATTTGCACAGAGTTTTGATGTAATAGAAATAAAATTTAGAAATGGGAAGGGAGTGAGGAAATGGAGATAAATAGAATAAAAGCAAGGAAGGAGCAAGAAAAAGACAGTAGGAGATATAGAAACAAAAAGATGGTGAGTTGAAGTGCAAAAATTAATATGAAAAGCCCTTCCAAAACAAGAGAGATGGGGGAAAAAATGAATCTAATGTGGATGGAATGAAAAGAAAAAAGGGTAAAAGCCAAAAAAAAAGAAAAAGTGGAGTAAGATAGAAAGCTGCAGCATGGAAGCAAGAGGTAAATAAGTATACAAGGAAAGTAAGGAAAATGTTAGTGAGGTTTTGTTTCATCATCTATTCTCCATAGAAAGGGTAAATCTTTGTGAATTCAGGAATGTATGAATGATATACTTTGTGTTTAGGGCAACAGTGGCCAAAATTCTGACTTAATACATAGCAGAGCTGTTGAATCATTTGGGTTTAGGGCATCAAAGCAAGGAACAATATTTTCTTCAGCATTCTTAGTGAAAGCAGCAGCGCTTCTCTCTCCAAAACACAGAAGTTGGGACCACAGGATCTCTCTCTTCCTTTCAGCTCAGTTCTTCAGAAGGCTTGTTGGACCTGGGTGGGCTGGGTGTTTGTGAAGTGCCTCGCTAAAAGTGCACTCTGGTCTTGCTGAAGTCCTGGAAGGAGTGAACTGGAGATATACACTCATGAGGAAGCACATTTGTCTTTTTTACCTGACATCACATGCTCCAAGTATCCTTTCCCCATGTGATTCTGCCATTCCCACTCCCACTAGAAACAGGCAGCCGACCAAAATAGTTCCAAGCATCACTGTCAGGGGTATGTGAAAGCAAGAGCTACCACTCAAGAAGTATTATCCCCTTCCTTCCTGCAAGATTTTAAACTTGCCCCAGGGTGTTCTCAAGGCAACACAGCACAGAGTCTGGTTATAAGTCCAAGGGGATCTGGCAATTCTGCTCCAGGCCCTTTTGACTGCCCTGTGGAAGCTCTAATGGATTTTTAATCTTTGCCTCTGTCAGCACTAAAATCACTCCCACAGATTAAAAATAAAAATCTCTACCAGCTAAATTATATAGTTCTTTTGTTCAAACATACTTTTAAGATTTGCATAATTTAGTATTGTGGTCAATAATAAACATAGAGAAACAGGGCTCCCTTTCAGGAACACCTAATCTTAATAAGGTGGTGATTCAAATGTCTACTGATGTTTATGGAAATACAACATTTAAAAATAGAATGTGGTTTGGGTTTTTGATCTTCTGTTTAAAAGGAAAAAAGTGATTCAATAGAATTAGTAACACTTGCAGCATATCAACCCACTCTCATAGAAATGCAATTTAGCAAAATGAATGTGGTCGGAAAGTCAGGCCAGAATAACAACAGCTAACTTCAGATCCACCCAAGGCTTGTATTGGGGCCATACCAATTAGTATAATAGTTGTGTTTGTTGGGAAGTGAAGTCTTTCTGCTTGGGATGTGTCCCAATTAAAGAGTTGTATTTGAAGTGGGATTTAATTTTAGCATTTTGATGCCAGAACATTTACTTGCTGCATCTGTTTTTATTTCAAGTGATGCCGAGGTTACATTTTCAACTTGGTACTGCTGTCATCAAGACTTTCCAGTGTTTTTATTTACTGTAGTGGAGTGACACTGGATGGGTATTGTGCCAAGAATCATGGTTTCCCAAAGTTTAACCCAAAACGGATGACCTAAATTGTATAAGGCTCAACTCATCAAGAATTTAGTGGGTTCTTTTTCAACTAACATTACACTGAGCTTAAAGAGGTCTGTACCATTTCTTTCTTTCAAACCAATGCACATCAGATAAAAAACAATGTCAGATCTGAATGGATAAATCCATACACAAAGTAGCCAATAAATGCAATCTTCTTTTCTGTTTGCAGAGTATTAGTGGGGCAGCCAAAGTTTCCTTGAACTTACAGATATAGCAAATGTATTTGACAAATATTATTTTTAAGAATGTATGGGTAGGTAACAAATATTTAAAATTTGGCATTTCCTGCTTAGGTGTGACTGAACAGCTAAGTCATAAGCTGTTTTCTTTCAGCATTCAAGGAGAAAGCCTCAAACCCCATATGAACTTAAAATGTTATTTCCATTAAAACAGTCTTTTGACATTGAAGCTATTTGCACTACCATATTTGTCAGTAAAACACAACTTTTGAATTTTCAGAAAAATAAACCAAAGCACAGAAGAAGTAAATTAATTGAAATCCAGATCCACAGAGATCTAAAATTAATCCCAATACTGCTGAAAACAGGATTACTACTGATACGTAAATAAGTGAAGTGGAATAAAAGCTATCAGTACTTCCCAAAGCCACTTGAGTTCAGGATGTGGACGGCATGAAGTTCACAAGTGGTATTTAAAAATCAATATGACACTTTATGGATATGTAATATGAGTTCAGGGAAATGAACAGCTCAAGTTTTGGTATGTCGAGAAGATGCATGACATAATTCAGTACATTCTGAAGCTGCTACAGAATTCATCTTATTAGAAAACAGTTATAGTTGTCCATACATATGCAATCATGCACACATGTACAAACATCTTGCATTTTTCCAATCCTCACTAATATTTGAGCATCCTTAACTGCTGCTAGCTTAAAGTTTGGTATATTTCTGAGTTAAACATGACATTTTAATATTTATATTTACACGGTTCAGAAGAGAAAGCATCAAGTCAAACATAAACTCATGGTTTCCACCCCTGGGACTGACTCTATCTGAGAACTGCCAACTTTCAAAGTGATGGAAGAGTGTTGACGGACTGGGGATAAGGTCCAATCAAAGGAATTTTGTCTTATATGGATTCAGTTTTAGAAATTCCCTGGCTTTCCAATACTGTAAATCAGCCAAACAGACATATTAGAAAGATACTATAAAATAGTTTTTAAGTGCAGAAAAAGGTCTGCATGCCATCTAAATATATATGGTTCAACAGATCATAAGCTTGATTCTCCCCTCATTTACATCATTGTGACTCTGCTAATCTCACTAGAGTAATTTCAAACACACATTTGTTACAGAGAAAGGAATTCAGCTCTCAGTCTGTGTGTGATATAAGCTCAGTAAAATATATAAATCTAAACAGTTACTGGGCCTAGCCCCTGTGTTACCTGATTACACAGCAAGACATAATTTGATTTATGAATGTTCAAAACAAATATGGAATGAAACCAGTCTGAAGCAATATCGAAAGACCTTTGTTGGAGTATATTTTCATCAAAACAATTTGGAGAAGGAAAGGATCAGCAACAAGTGATTAGTTCACAAGCAACATAAAAATAGTTAGAGTATCATTTGACATAGTCAAATAAAATTTAATTTTCTGGAGAACCATTCAGGTGCATTGTTTACTCACCACTTATTTTCTGAAGTGCTCACAATAAAAAAGATGCTGTCCGAACATGAGAAGCACCAGTCCATTCACCAGTGATCTGAAAATACAAAATTCTTATCTGAAATTCATTCTTGATCTAATTCTGCAAATATATTTCTGAAGCTGAATAACTCCCAATTAGAAATAAACAGCCTCAATAACATTTTCTCTTCACTGTAGGAGCAGTTGCAATTGCAAGTTTTAATTATGGTAATCTATCACAAGTCAAAGATCTTAACTATGAAGGGGTAAACAGACTTAAGTAGAGCACTTATCGCAAGTGAGGAAAGACAAAAATTAGTAACTGAAAATAAATGTGTGAGGCTCTGGGATAAATATTAGTTAATTCTCAACAGAAAGCAAATTAATACTGGGAAAACATTGGTTATCAGATACACCCATGTATATACATACCTGGATACACAAACGTATATATATATGCATTTCTGTGTGTATATATATATATATATGTATATATGCATGTATCTGGACTGAAGGTTACCTGAATAAAAAATTCAAAGCTTCTATGAGCCTCAGATAGAAAAAAATCTAAAATACCAAAATGAAGAGTGAAATCTCTTGAAATAAAGAAATTTCTAGGACTTCAGAGTGTCAGATCCAAAATTATTTGAGAACATTCCATACACAATTTTACAGTACTCTGAAGCATAGAAATGAGTAAAGTACAGAAAAAATTAAAGCTGAAAGACAAAGTTGTGTATTTTTCACTGTTTTGTATTTCCCTTTCTACTTCTCATATTGAGCTCTTCCATCCCATTAAATAAAATATATTTCAAGGAATCTTTTTATTACTTATTCAAGATTATTTTTTCCTCTTCTTAGTAAGTAATACATGCCCACGTGTGGCAGATTTGTTTCTCTTTTCCAGTGCACCTTAACCTCCTTTCTTCTGAGTGCATACATAAGAGAAGGGAAGGAGCCCCTTCTTTCAAAATCTTACCTCCTGTGGCAGAAAGCCAAAGGTGTAAAGTCAGAAATCTGCCAAGTTTTTGTTTGGTTGGTTTTGGTGTGTGTTTTGTTTTTGTTATTGTTGTTTTGTTTTGCCTTGGTTTTTTTTCTGGAAAAAATTGAACGTTGCCTGGGACTACATTCACTTTTTCATGGATCTTCCAGTAACTACAGGATCTACTCTGAAATAAATGTTCCAGAATTGGTTACTTTCTGACAGTTCCCTGCTAGGGAACCAAAAGAGGGTAAGTTGTCTGAATTGAAATGAAAACAAAACACTGTCCATAGTTAGCTGTGAGCTTTCAATTGCACTCATGGGAACCTTCTTTTTACAGATTCTGGAAGAGTAAAGCCAAGAATAGGTCTTTCAAAATATTGCTCAAAATATTGCTTTCTGATTTTGTTCATTTTCTGCACATTAATTTTGTAATTTTATCATAATTTATGAGGCAACAATCAAGGAATTGTGCTGTGTTGTGTTAAGTACAACACAAACAAGTAGCAAAGATCTCCCCGCCCCTGAGGATTCACAGTCTAGCTGTCAGATAGGATTCTGGAGGTGCAAGAGACATGCAGTGAAGTTGTGGTTGGCTGGAAAAGGGAGAGAAATTAAAAAAAATAAAATAAAATGTGTTGAGCAGAAAAAAGCTGACTCTCCTCTGAGGCTACCATTGCTGAGCAAGTTGTGATTTGTAGGCACAGCAGCTGAAAAAGGAGATTTAAGAGAGGACTAAACAATGCAGCAGATATTCCCATCAAACTATATGATTTTTTTATTCGAGTTCATTTTTGGGACTCAGATCTGACAGTTTTTTGGGAGTGAAAAATGAGTCAGTCCTTCAGAAAAGAACAATAAGACCTAATGGAAATGACTGACTTCTAGGCTGGAACAAAGGAGAACTGTCATCTTGTCACCTTTCCCAGCACTTCAAGGGACAATGAAAAAATTGTACATTCTTAGGACAAGCTGCAGCTAAGCCAAACATATCACCCACGTGACTTGCAAGCACCCCCGTAAGTTAGGAGTTGGTGTGCACTAACACGGCAATGTTAGAAACCTGGAACTAGCAGAGTGTAGTAATGCTACCACCAAGGTATTGTCAGATGGTAATTAACAGCATAAACCACATGGATATTCAAGTAGTCATGAAAAAATTAGGGGAGAATATACATTGTCTGTGCATACTACATCTCTAGTATGGCTTACATTAAGCTATAATTCAGAAAAAGAATCATGTAAGTCTTCATCAGCACATGTAGAGGAGGCCAAAGAGGATTCAGGTTAGAGGCTATGAATCAGGAATATTTTTTCCTATTATTCACAAGGAGCAATAAGTCTATTAAAAGTTAATGCAATAGGAAATTGGAAATTGTACAGCAACTTCTGTGCCATGAAACTCATTTTTCTAAAGTAAGTTCTGAAGACAATGATGAATAAATCTTTGTCAGACTTGTGGTGCCATAAAATCAAGAAGATCTAGGGCCTGGATAGTAGTCCATGATTGCTGTACAGATGGGCTTTTGTTTGCAGAAGTGACAAGGATATCAGAAATAAATGAATGCCAGCGATCATGTTTCAATTTGTTCACAGGAACATAACACAGGAACGACTCTTCTTGCTCATAGAGCCTATGATCTTGTAATTTCTTTCATGAGTTGATGCAGTGCTATCTAAGATCTGCAAAGGTTTCTCTCCACTCTCTTTGAATAGCTCCAGGAGTGCAGAAGAGAAATGTAAACATGGAGCTTTCCTCCCCTCAGTCTCTACTGCAGAAGAGCAGATTCCCTTTTGAAATCTATAAAAAATGGCACACTGGGGCCCTGAGACCGGAGGTGGGCGTAGAGTCACACCAGTAAACCTGCTTGAGGTTGTCAGACTACTAAAGCCTCACATTTCTGTGGTGAGTCATTTTCAGATACAGACAGGATGAAATAGTCTCAAGAGACCGGATTTAATATCGATGGTTCACAAAAAATACCTAAATGAAGCCAAACTCCTGTACAGACAAGGCCTCAACTGATGTTTCGCCAAACCAGGAAATGCCTGTATAGAAACACACATGCACTAAAAACAGCAGTCCCCAGGGCCTCCTAAAAGAGCTGTGCTGGAGATAGGGTAACAGAGCCAGCTAAAAGCACACCCCAGAGCTACCCTACAACTGCAGGGAAGAAGCTGATGAGGTAAGGGTTAAAACCACTCCCAATACTCAGAAAGCAGCAGACCCAAAAGGGAAGCAACATTCATTTCTGGTTAAATACATTGAATGAACTGTGTTTTAGAAGGAAATCCACAGCTGATGGTCTGGGGTATGGCTTTTGTGACCTAATTAACTGCAGATCTGAGCCTAACAGAGGGTTGGGATACCTCAGCTCGCACTGAAGAAATTACGAAGGCTTGCAGCATATTCTGTGGGTACATCTTATCACATATTAGAGGCACTCAACACCACTCAAACACCAGCCCCGTGTCATCACCTCACATCCTGCGCACAGGGATGGTGGGCTCTGGCAGCCAAGGCCAGTGCTGTTGCTGGGGTAGGTGCTCCTTACAGTCAGGCGAGCTTTCTAATTTCACAGCCACAGCATCATCCCAATCCCTCCCACATCTTTGGCATACTTTTCTATTTGTTACAGTGGCACCTGCTGGCAACCGCCTGGGCAAAAGCAGATTTCTTACTGTTGGGCTAAGCAGATAAGTTTAATTATGACCCAAGGTGTACAGTATTTCATTTCTCTGTCACATGCACTCTCACCCTCTCTTTGGGTCTAATATAACACATTATACAGAACACAAGGAGGCTTGTTAGATTACTGTTGGAAGATGCAAGAATTGGTTAATTTTGCACCGTTTCTCCGTCATTATAATTTTTGCCACAAGAATGGTAACATTCTGTGAAATGTTCTGTTCTCAGTGCAGTCATTGTCATGTGAATGAGCTATCACAGAATCCTAATGCCTGAGATGTTTTATTCTTACATTCATGACATTTGTATTTCAGTGACAAAGACTTCAGCAAGAATAGGGAATGGAAGAAATTTAATCCAGTCTCTTGATCATTTATAAATTCTAATTTTATGGACTTTTCTTTCCCAGATGCTACAGTACGGTTTCCTTCATATGTAAGAAGTCTGTATTTAGACTAAGAATGAACTGGTGAAATCAAACCTCTGGGATATTCGTACTTTAATGGTTTCTGCATTAAAGATACTGTATCAGTGCAGATTGCTGATAGTCAGGAAAGGTGAAAACCAAGGAATAATTGTTAGTCGTTTTTTGCAACTTACAGTGTACGTGTTCTCTTAAAATTCTGATCAACTGGAGCTTGTATTACAGCAGTATATAATAAAATATCTATTATTTTCAGATATTGATATCAGCCAATAGGATATTTGAAACTAATATCAGAGGTAATTGGGCCAGAAAAGAGCACCACGAATAATTTTAGATGTGCAACAATGCGACATCTTGGATGCTCTTCTGCTTTGCTGATTTCAGGGGTAAACATTACCATTGATTTTGATGGGATCAGGATCAAGACCTCAGTCCAAAATCTCCTACCCAGTTTAAGTCTTCGTCAAGCCAAATGCCTCTGAAGTGGCTTGCATGAGTAACAGTTTAGACAATCCAGCCCTATTTTCTTTCTCCATCTCAAATATGATTTAAGCTTAACTTGTAGTTTCTGCTGATCCTGGAAAATATAACATTTAGCAAGCAATTTTGCAGGAGTTCCCTGGTACACACATCAATGAGTAAATTATTATGGCAGAGCAAACAAAACATTCAGATCTGCAGGAGGAGGGAGGGATTCTGATTATTTTTTTCCAGCCATGGGTACAAAATAATTGTTCTTCAATGATCTTTCCTACAGTGTGACCATAAAAAGGTGTCTGAGCTGTCAAAACGGTATTCAGATGGCTGACTGTCAAAGATCTGCTACAGCACTACAACTGGAGATTTTAATTGCATTCTGATATCACACTGGAAAGTCACAAGTGCAATTTATCCCTTCCTCTCCCTCTCACATACACATATTCTATCAGACTATAAGCTTATATGTACATATACATTTTCACGGCTTCAAAATTGTGTAATATTTTAATCTGTGTGCGTGTCAGGTAATAATATCCCCTTACTCTCTCTCTCTTTAAATAAATGTTTGCAGATTCCACTTTTGATACCAGAACTGCAAGGCCTCATTATTTCTTATTTCTAGAGGTTACAGAGTTTTAATGTTAAAATGTAATCTTTGAGATAGTTTCATTTGCCTAGCCTAACCTCTATGATCAAATGAGTACCTTTTTTACTTTTCAAAATACTAGGATCTCAGGACTCATGCATTCTCTTAATCATTGCTCAATTTCTTTTATCCATGTTCCTTTTTTCCCTGCACTCATAACAAGACTGCAGCTCAGACCTGCAAGATCTGAACTCTAGTCCGTATTTTTAATGTCATGGTTCTATAGATAATATATTTTTTTGATTTTTAGTTCACAGGTAACCTACTTAAAGATATCTAGATATGTATTTTAAATTCTTAGATAAAATGTTCAAGTAGTTGATTTTAACTTGCAATGACAAAGAATTCAGAAAAGAAAATCCATAGGGAACAACCTAACAAGTACATGGTTATACTTTTATTTTACGGGACTGTATTTTACTGGGAATCTCCTTGTTTTCATACACTGCCTTTTGGTTTCAGTTTTCCTTTCATATTTTTCTTCATAATGAAAAATAAAATAAAATAAATACTTTTGTTAGCTGGAGAAAAGCCACTAAGTTCATTACTCTGAATATTAAAACTTTGTATTGAAAATGGATGTTGAAGGGAATAGTGGAGAGAATACTCACCATGAATGCAACCAGTCTGTGCTGGCAACCTTCGGATTCCTCATTTTAAGAATCAAATTCACGGAGAAAAAATAAACAAGGTGTGGTGTTTCTGCCATGATCTTGCACAGGCACAGCTTTCAAAACAGTGGTAAGATTTGATCATGCAGATCCTTTCTACATGTAAATGCTTTGATACAGCATCTCGAGCTCTAGTGTCTGCAGTGGGGTAACATGCCGTGGAGGTCCATAGATTATTCCAGCTCTATTCTGATATGCTGCTACGATAAGAGGCAACACAGGAAATGTGTTTTGCCTTCTTTATGTGACACCTTGTAAAGCAATAGAAATGCTTTCATTTTGAATGGAACACTTTCTATACAGTGCTTGGGAAGAATGCCTTGGAAAGGTTCCCCCTGCCTCCCCCTTTCCCTGTTCAGCAAGCCCCATGTAAGAAATTTATTAGAAAACCAAATTTAATTCCAGTTATAGGCAATTTTTCACTTCAGAAGAGAAATGAGGTGGTAAACTGACTCCTCAAACAGAAGTTTGAAATCATGTGCCAGTCTCTGCCTTTTGTTCTCTTTCAGCTTGGTGGTAATCACTAGATGATACACCAGATAGCCTAAACAGACAATATGGAAGCATAGGGCAGCTGAAGATCATGCACTTGGAATGGTGCAAAGTTTGCTGAAAATTAATCTGATACAGACACAGGTTTGTGAGTTTGGGAGAGCAAAAGTACAGGCAACACGATTTAGAACTTTTCACTTTTTTTACTTTTTTACTTTTGCGGTTAATTCATTCACTTTTTAATTCTGTCTCATTATTAGCCATATTTGACATAAGAAAGATTTTTAGAATTGTACAGTAGACCTCATTAAAGTATACTACCATCTGAGACTTGTCTTGGTACTTTTTTTCCTAAACAAACTATGCATAATATGAGTATTCTACGTGGGCTGCTTTGAAAATAGTCTCCTATTTATTTCCATGGAAACTACAAAGATAAAAAGAGCACAATAACACTATTTGATAGAGCAAATTCTCAGCTACAAAAAACTATTTTTCAACATAGTCACCATCATTAGCTATGCATTTTCACCAGTGATGAAAAGGAGCCTGCATGCCGTGCTTGTAAAAATTTGCACGAGCAGAAGTGACCGCTGTTTCACAGCTGCTGTGACAGCGTCATTGCTAGGAAAATGTTGTCCACAAAGGCCATCTTTTATCAGCCCAAATAGATGAAAGTCAGGAAATGCCAAATCTGGACTATACAGTAGGTGTGGTAGGACAGTCCAGCCAAGATTGGCAATGTGCTTCATTGTCTTCAAACTGGTATGGGTCATAGCATTGTCATGTTGCAGAAGAAAGGTCATCTTCTTCTCTGGCCTGACTCTGGAAGTTCAAGACTTCATCTTAGTCAGCGTTGCGATGTAGTGGTCAGAGCTGATGGCGTTGATAGAGGTGATGTTAGATGACATTTTGTCAGACTGCCCTTCTGCTGCCATCTGTCACACAGCAACAAAACAGAATGGAAAATTGGTAGGAAAGTTCAACCTCTACTGCCATGCCACCAACATCCATCTCTGACGTCATGGGCCAACATTATAAAATAGGAGGCATTACTTTCTGAGCAGCCCTTGTACATAATTAAGAATTAAGAAAATAACCTGTTAAAAATCAGTGTATGAGATTGAGAAACTTGAATGTCTCTTTCATTAAAAGAGTATTCCCCTTGATTATTTTCATAGCTTTCATTTTTCCTTTATGTTGTTATATAATAGATTTGGGTCCTCACTATTTTTAAACTTAAGTGTCAATACTGTAAGGTAAACAAAATCACCAGTCAACCTTCTACAAATGATACAGCTATTTCAAATCATAATTTAAAAAAAAAAGTTTGGATTCTTTTGCTTACTGTCTCTGAGCTTTTTATGTGCACTCAAACCATGTTTCCAAGTTTTCTATATTCACGAAGACCAGAAACTCAATTTTGTTTTGAAATGAAAGCTAAGATTATCTGATGATAATTGATTCCAAGGACTAGGACTTTAAGTAAAATACCAGTATCATGAGACTTCTGATAAAATCACTGCAGTTGGCAACAACTGAAGAGCCAGGCAGAGAGTATCACTTTTTTAATCTCCTTATCATATTTATATATAAAAAATCAGCACCACAAGTAATAACAAATATTTCTCCATGACCTGCTAGCCTATTTATTCAGTTAAACTAACAATAACACTTCCATCTGGTGAGTACCTCCATCTGCGACTCCCAACCTATTAACACCTCACCAATATGCAAGAAGGCAGATGTCCTTGATTTATAGGCATAGTACACAGAACACAGGCTCCAGCTACACAGACATCAGTGAAATAGGGATGACAATAATACTCATACTAAAAGACTGAGAGGCTAAATTAATTTTTTTTCCAAAACACATGGATATCTTTGCATAAAACCCAGTAAAATTAGAATTTAATGGACTATCCACATTTATTAAAATAATGTGAAAAAAAGAGTTGTATTACATTTTTTTCAGTTAAATACCAGTGTAAAGATGTTATGATATGGTTCAGATTTTTAGTCCAACTACTCCCAGATACTCATTCCTATGTTGGCTAGGGGAGAATCTTTAAATATCCAAAAGATAATTTCATACATCATCTTGCTAAGGTTTAGACAGAATATTTTCTGCAAAGATGTGTGCAACTAGAGAGCAATGCTTTTCTTCTTCAACTTGCATTGACCTTAAATGGGAACAGAGAGTACTTTTCACTTTGCTACATCAGAAATGAGAGGGAGGAATAAAAAAAAAATGAAAAAACAGGAATTAAAGTGATGATTTAGAGAAACAGAATAAAGGTAAGACAGGAAACCTGAAGTAAATAAAAATGGAAAACGAAAAGGAAAAAAGTGAAAAAAGTGAAGCAAAGAACACAGAAACAAGAAGCGCAAAATGCAGTGCAATACATGCCTTGAGGTTGCCTGTAGAAAAACATTTAGATTTAAAAGAAAAAATAAGAAACTAGAAGTCTGCAAGAAAAAGAAAGCAGGGAAGAGGATGACAGAGAAGAGTTGGGATAAAAAAAAAAAAAAGTGAAGATCAGAATCATAATGGTGATAAATATTATGTTTTCTACTTTCAATTCCCTTGGAGAAAACTTATTGCAAAATGGCCTATTGCACAATGACATAGTGATAAATATCAAAGGTTAAACTTCTTTTGGAAGAAAACTAAAATGTGAGTCAGTTCCTCTTTTCTGGACCAGACAGTGAAATGAGAACAAGTATAAGCTACGCTGCCCAAATAAGAAATGAATAAATTGTGTTTACCTTCTTTACCTTACTACTGCTATTAGGAAGGTTCCTAAGTTTCTCCTGAAACAGTTACATAACAGCCAGTATGTTTTTGTGGAGCGTTGGTTTAATTCAGGATAGCAATTCTTGTTTCCTGATGGGACATGGACAATTCTCATTATTTTCATTTATTTGCTTTTCTTTCACACTAGCAAAAGACAGGCCTCCCGGTTTGGAGAGCTTTCACATTCACAGTCCTTTCAGCCTGCACAGCATTGTCCCAGAAAGGCAGGTAAGCAAGATGAGAACGAGGTCAGCAGTAATGCAACACTGGGGGAAAACCTGGCTAAAGCAAAGGCTAAGCTGGAAGGAGCATAAGTTTCTTCAGAGCATTCTGATTGAATTGTACCTTAATTTATATCAGAGAATGAGAATGTTCTTCCCTTCCTTCTTCTTTCTTTAATGTTTGTGCACATTGCCTAGTTTACTGTTGAGCACCTCTGCTTTGCCAGTAATGCAAGACAAAAAAGAACTCATAAAAGTACGTGCATGATCAGCTAGATAAAATTCTATAATGAAATGTCAAGGGACTTTGACGGGCTAAAGAGGTGGGCTAACAGAAACCTCATGAAGTTCAACAAGAGAAAGTGCGAAGTCCTGCACCTGGGGAAGAAGAACCCTATGTAAAAATGCATGCTGGCAGCCACCCAGCTGGAAAGCAACTCTGCCAAGTGCACCAAGTTGAACATGAGTCAAATGTGCCCCCGCAGCACAGAATTTATATCCTGGCTACATTAGGCAAAGTATTGCCAGCAGCTCAATAGAAGGAATCCTTCCTCAGCC
Organism: Penelope pileata; assembly: GCA_013396635.1. NCBI lineage: Eukaryota > Metazoa > Chordata > Aves > Galliformes > Cracidae > Penelope > Penelope pileata. The sequence continues at coordinate 196,507 of WBMW01002965.1, forward strand.
CAATTGACACCAAACCTGGAGTGCTGTGCCCAGTTCTGTGCTCCCCATTACAAGAGGGACCTGGATATACTGAACAGAGTCCAGCAAAGGCCATGACGATGATGAAGGGACTGAAGCATCTCTGCTATGGGGATAGGCTGAGAGAGTTGGGGCTGTTCAGCCTGGAGAAGAGTAGGCTATGATCATCAGTGTCTATAAATAGCTAAAGGGGGGATGCCAAGAGGCTGGGGCCAGGCTCTTTTCACTGGTGTCCAGTGCCAGAACAAGAGGCAGTGGGCACAAACTGGCACATAGGAGGCTCTCTCTGAACATCAGGAAGCGCTTCTGTGCTGTGCAGGTGACAGAGCACGGGCACAGGTTACCCAGAGGTTGTGGGGTCTCCTCCTTGGAGAATTTTGAAAGCCACCTGGAGACAGGCCTGGGCACTCTGCTCCGGGTGTCCCTGCTTGAGCAGAGGTTGGACCAGATGGACCCAGAGGTCCCTGTTGACCTCAATAATCCTGTGATTACATGATTTTTTTTTTCATTTTTATATTTCCTTGGCCCCAACTTGCTTCCTTAGTAGTGAGAAGTGCCTTCTTTACCTGAACAAATCACTATGCAAGTTTCTACTTGCCAGAAAAAGAACTCCCAAGAAAACAGCTACCCAGCGAAGTCATCCATCAGAGACGAGGGATTTAATTCTGTACCTCATTTGTTCTTTTACTTTAATTTCAAAGGATTTGGGACATCCTAGCTGTACACAAAGCTACTTCAGAAGCCAGTGATCAGATCATCTCAATTGGCTTTCAGATTTTCCTTCTCTTCAGCTATATGATGGCTCAGGTTAAGTCTCCATCCAGGCTGGTGCAGTCCCAAATAGCTTCAGCCACAGTCTACAAGAGTCCTGGTTTGTCCGTATAAATCAGATTGCAGAACTGTTAACATTCCAGGTGTGGGACCTTTCTTTTATAGTACTTAGTAAAATCTCAATTAATTAAAATAATAGGTAACTTTATATACAGTCTTATACGCTTGTGTTTGTATACATTATTACTATTCAAACAACATAGTACTGTAAAATTATTATTTTCTGAAGAAGGCATTAAGCTAGTGATCTTGTATGTTAACAGCATATAGATTTTGTAGTACCCTTGGGCCCCTGTTTCATGATGCTAAAACTGCATTTTAAACACAAGTTCCTCTCCTTCATATGTTTTAATTTAAACACGGAAGGTATGGGATATGACCTTGTGTTCATTCCAGCAGCTGGATATTCCTAAACCAAAAGACCTATTAACAAATTACCTAAAAAAAATATTTTTAGGGAAACTAAGTCAACCGTGAAGACCAAGCAAAAACTTCTCTATCAGACTATAAAGACTAAAAGTAATGTCTGAAAGACCATAATAGTAATTTAAAGTAAATAAATAAATAAAAGGTGATTCAGTTGGTAAACTGAAGCTTCGGGTCCCTTTGTCACAAAACACAGAATATACTTTACACCAATTTCTGCTGGTTTCTGTCTTAATTGGACAATTGCCATTGTGCTCATACTCAGAAATTCAGTATTTCAGTGTTTCAAAGATTGACTGCTGCTGGCTTGCACCCTCCCCCATTCATTCACAGGGAGCTTTGAAAGGTCGTCTGCTTTGACATGTACATCATTAGACAGGAGAGGGGAAGCAAGGTATCAATATCAGAAATGAGCAATAGCAGGAAGAGCGTGGCAGGGAAAGAAAACTATTAGAAACACTTCAGTGTCCTAAAGTAAAAATAATAATAATAATAATAATAATAATAATAATAATAATAATAATAAAAACTGCCAAGTTGGGCTGACAGAATCCCATCTAGAGAAATGGAGAGGAAAAACACAATACATTCACTCACTGGCCAGCTATATCAAAGAAATAACACAGGAAAGCCTGCTTATACGGACTTTGATGAGTGGCTAATGTAAGAATTCTTGGTCTGGGACTTAATGATCTTGCCCACCTTTTGGCTAAGGCTGGAGAAATAAAGTGCAATTCAGGAATACATAATTATTTTCAAGAAGCTCATCTCCAGCTTTAAGAAACTTCTCACAAAAGTTTTCCTCAGAACAGAATGCTGCATTTCCAGTTTTAAGAGAAATGGTGGCTTTTGGAAAGTAAATAAAATACTCAGCCTCACAATCTCTTTTAGGATAGAAATGTGAGATCCATCTTTAGGTACAGAGCAATTGCAACTGCTTCAGACAGAAGTTATGTACTGACTACTTCATCTAGGATCCCACTACTTCTGTATATTAGTCATGGGATTCCCACAAACGTTCAGGATTGGGCTAATACTGCTTCTAGAGACATCAATAATACAACTCCCATTAATTTTAAAGGCAGACAAGCTAAATCAATGCTAAGAGCTTTTGAAAATCCTCTCCTAAAGGTTTTATACAAAATTCCCCTGCCACCTAAACTGTACCAGATATCACTAGCATCTCAGATTGCATTCAATAATTTGTTTGATGTAGTGCTTACTCTGTTTATTTAAAAATAAAAGCAAAATTCCCAAATGAAATAAAAAGTTTAACTGGATTTTAAGCTTTTATTGAATTCTTCTTAGGATGTCAAATACTGTTGTTTGAAGTTCTGCAGAATCGATGCACAGTATTTTGCTAACCTTTTCCTTGGTTCCAGTTTTCTTGGGTTCTCTCTCACAAAATTTCACTTTCGGGTTCAAGCTCACTTAAAAGTTCAGAGTCAATTTCAGCCAAGTCCACTAAGTGTGATCTGGTTTATGTTAAAGTCAGCCCATAAACTGTTCAAAATTGGGCTCAGATTCTTTTGAAACTGGGCCTAAGGCCTCTGTAAAAGCAAACTCAAGAAAATATTTTGATGAACCTAGGCTCAATATTTCAAAGTCTGTAATGAAACCTGAAACAAACCAAATTCCAATTTGTCTGGGGCTTCATACTGCATGTGTTGCATCACTCCATCAAACTGATGACATTTTACCACAACTTTCACAGTGAAAGATTTTTCTTCCCATAATTTCCTCCAAACCCCTTGGCTGCTGGAAGCAGTAATGTATTACCATGGATACAAAGTGGGGTATGGTTAAGAGAGTGGAGGTTACAGTGTATAAAGAGATTTCTTTGGAGTTGGCTTTTGGAGCAGGGAATCAGACAGTACAAGAGATTTTTTTTTATTCAAATATGTGCAGATCATAAAAATGTTATTTTCCAGAAGATGAACTAATATAGATTGCATTTGCGACTTCGTGTCTTTGGTAGAGCCATCTTTTTTCTGGAAAACAAAGTGATAACCTTCACATATTTACTTGATTTTGTTAGGAAAAGTGCAATTTAAAAATTAGTAAATTGATTCTAAATGTTTTCTCCTTTTGGCTGTGCAGGGAGGAAATAGAAGACTATCATGTCAAGTAAAGAAATAGTCGGGCTTGCATGGCAACTTCTGCCATGGCTGAGTGCAAACATGCTCATATAGTTTGCTGTTCTGAACAGAGCCAACCAGGGCTTCACCACCACCATGTGCTGAAAAGGAAGCCAGGAAGTGCAATCTGGAGAGTTCAAAGTGCAGTGATGAGCAGTGAAGGACCTTCCAGGGGAGTAGCCAGGCCCTCTTCCAAAGGACACAAATCTTCTAAAGACAGGAACAAGTAACAGATGAGCCAGAAGTTTTTATTTCTGGACTGATGGTGACCAAAAAGACCCTCCAAACAATCCTATTAAAAATAGCCTAATGGAATAATCCCCAGTAAAATCTGTAGGAGTGGAAACGACGAAATTCCACAGAGGTTCTCCAGAAAGCCCTTTCTACTTTAAAAAGTAAATTATAAGGGAAAATGATATTATTTTGATAAGTATAAATCCATTCTATTTGACTGTATAGGAACCACACAGATATTTTTCTACCACACTTTCTAAGCTAGTTCAAAACCTAATAATATATTATTCTCTAATCCTTCTATAGGGGTACTCTTGAATTGATGACAAAAAGGGATGGTGTTCAGTTCAAAAGTAAGGTTTATGCTACTCATTCTGCTATTGACAAACATGAAAAATATTTCACATCTGCAAAGGTTCCATTTTTACAGACACAGTGTGACTATTTTGGTTAAGGATGCTGAAATATCCTTCCCAAAGAGAGCAGCCATGAAGCCAATTAAGATTCAGGAAAGGCCTAATTGTGCTTCTGCTCCAGCCTGTGACAAGGTTGGCACTCGTTTAACAACACCAGAATCTGTCCCAGAATAATTTGCAGCAAATGGAGCAACGGAAAATGGAGGGGTTAACCAGTTTATTTTAGAATTAACTTTTTCCTCAGCAAAGATTAATATGTCAAGCTGCACACTAAGTAGAGGTCAGTACTAAAAGACCACCACACTAATCACAGGAATGTGTTTGCACAGACATTGATGTGTTGCAGTATATGTTTCTGGAGGGAATCAGAGAGAGAACAGTCGCTCCGCAGCTGCTGGTGACAGGTGGCTCCTTCCCTTGCTGCAAAGGCATCCCACACCTGACCAGCACCAAAATTCCCCTGAGAAGTGAGGTTCCCACTCTTAAGAAAGAAACTCACACTGCAGGTGTACGTTGCCAACAAACAGCTTTGCACTGGAGCTCAGCCAGGACAAAGAGAAAGATTTGCTGAATTAACACCTATAAGTGCTAGCGGCTCTCCTTGCATGCAGGTACAATGGAGGGAAGGAGAGAGGGCTAAGGTTTGGAATATGACTCATAACCAGCTTGCATGCATCTTTAGTGGCAATAGTGTCCTACCTCAAAAACAGGAGACGCGATTTCTCAAGTTCTAACCCTCAACATTTTATTTATGCAAGAAAAATCATACCATTTTTCATACCATTACTGCATTTCTCATAGCATGGTGTGATCATGTTTAAAGACTTTTAACCTGTTCTGTTACTGAGGAGCATGTCCTGTGCACAGGAAATGAGGCAGCACAACCCAGACAAAGAACACCCTCAAAGGGAGGGTGAGGAGGATCCCCTAACCCTGAAAACAAAAACAGACAGCTCTGCTGCAAGGCAAAATACAACTACTTTTGTTTTGAAATAGATGTTGCCATGTCATGGTCCTTATAGGTGCATTTGTAAAGGATGGACGCAACCTACTTTTGCTGTGGGAATTGGTCATGTTTTGTTACTTACACAAGGCAGCAATCCTGAGTTGTCCACAGCACGCAGGCACACTGCTGCTTCTGCAGGATTTAGCCAGCTGCAGCACATCATTTCAGTGACTCCCCAGCTACAGCTGCATGCAAGGAGAAAAGCTTGGATGGGTGGTGCTCCTGAGTCAAAAATGTTTGGAAGACACAACATTAGTCAAGGCAGGATCAGCCTCCGAGAAGGAGGTATCTCCCATCTCTTCAGCTCAGAGGGCAGAAATTTCTTCTGCAATATTCTAGAAGAATGCCTAAATTTGAGACTTCCTCATGTTTCACTGTGTCTTCTGAACAGTCCTGCAGGTGTATCCCTTCAGCATTTGAAACTTTCCCATTGGGAGAAGGAAAGAGGTGAGGGGAGAAATATTTAAGTCAAGCAATGAAACATGATATATATACAAACCTGCAAATTACCCACACAGAGGTGTGATATCAGAAATACCTAATGTTTCCCCTGACACCCAAACTGCCTCGTCTAAGATGATTGTGTTCTTGCCAGGTATTTATCGCTGCAAAACCCTATAGCACATTTTCACCTCCGTAAACATACACACTTATGCTGATGTGCCTTAAAACTGTAGAAGAGAAAAAAAGAGAAATGATCTTACTATCACACCAATTCATTCTCATCTTAAAAAATCAGCAAGATTACAACTCATCCCTTTATCCCACCCTTATTGGTGTTATTTTCATCCCTAGAGAACAAAGGACTCCTAGTCTGTATGCTGCAAAACAGGTGCGTGATGAGGATAAAAAAGCAGGACTGCTGTAGTAAAGTCAGTCACTGGAATTGAGGACAGTAGCATATGCATTTAAAGAAAACTCACTCCTCCACAATTCTCTGGCAGACAGAGCAAAAGTTTGGAGGTTCTTTTGCGGGACCCTTAGTCTTAAATAGATTTACACAGTTTACACAGCTTGCTAAGGCTCAGGGATCCTCCAAAGCTACAAGTTTCTTCTGACTGCTACAGACAGGTTTTAATGAAAACTGCTGAAAGACACAGATATGGAGGCTGACAACCACCAAGAGGCAAAAGGATAGAAAGCAGAACATGCACCTGCAAACAAACAGTCACGCCTACAGAAACATGGGCACACAACACAAGAGCAGCTATATTGATTATCAGATAGCATTTGACACTGTTAACAGATAAGCTCTAAGGCCAAATTTGTTGGTTATCACGTATGTATCACTACACACTATTTTAGCTTTAATAGTCACTCTGACAGACAGAGTCAGCGAGGCAGGCAGACAGGATTTTAGAAGAAGGGAAAGGTTCTCACCTCTAACATAGCTGACAACTTTATTCAAATCCTTCTTGACCAAAAAAAAAAAATCCCCAACAACCAGAATACCTAACAAGATGCCCTTCATGGAAAATTATGGAGTCCGAAATAATTTCCTTTTCAATGAGCAGTGGAGGTTACCACAGCATATACTAAAAGAAATAAGAAAGCAATTAAGATACCTTTGTTAAGGCATTTTTAACCTGTCAGCAACATATGCCTTTTGTTCTTCAGTCTTTTAGGTTAATAAAATCAAGGCCAGCTCCCTTAGAGATTCTGGAGCTATTAGATATCAGTAAAACTTAATGTACCACAGGGACCATGTAAGAAAAAAATGCACTTAATTGAGTGTTCAGAGCCAGAGCCACCCATTGTAAGTATATTCTGGCAATTGAGATGTTATTATTGCCAAGGCTCTGCCATATGATGATATAAATGCACCTTTTCTGAATGAGAGCTCTGAATGCATGGATGAAAAGATGGCTGCATTCCTTAAAAAGAAAGGCTGAAGCTCTCCTTTTGCATTGTGTCATTGCCATCCACAGAAGCAGTAGTGTCATTAATAGGGTTACATTTCTAACAAACTCCGAAGTAAATCTGGTAAAAATGAGTTTACAAAATGAGAGACATTCAGTATTTCCTAGTCTGAATTTGCATTTCTAATAATGTCTCTATCTAAATGGTAACCTTATTATCACTCTCTCAGTTCTGTGTTTAGTCCTTGTGAAGAAACAAAGGCACTCCTTCTTACTTCATTTCTCTCTGGATGAATGATGTAAGAGCTTTTCCAAATGCTTTCAGTATATGAGGGCTCTATTTAGCCATGCACTGGGAAGGAAGACAAAGAAACCCAAGCAACAGCACAAACCATAATTCAGACTGTGATTATTGATCCAAATTAGACTGAACAAACAAAGAGGGGAAGGGTTTTGGCATGGATTCTTTCAAATAGGAGCAAGTTATGACAAAATCCATATTTATCTGGTGCATCCAGTGCTCCCCACTCAGATTCTGGAGTCGCAGTAGAGAGAACAAAACCTGATACAAAGCTGAACTCCTCAGGATTACGTTATTGATCTTCACTCAAAAACCTCTAACACTAAGTAGGGGGACGTGAACTGGAGGAAACATTTACCTCAGGGGACACTTGTCCATGGCTCCAGTTCTCACGCAGGGGGCTATCAAGTATGTACACCTATTCCCTTGGGGACTGAGCACAGAGTCTCAAATTGCTTCAGGTTGAAAGTCTGACCTTTCTAGAGCACAGGTTTTGGGATAACTAGCAGCGCCCTGGAAGCCTGCCCTCACAAGCTGAATGCAGACAACAAAATATTCCCAACCTTCCCAATACATTTTTTTCTTTGGAAAAAAAAAATGTATTTCCTTTTTTTTAAAAAAAAAAAACAGCCACAAACAAACACTATTTTAGAGCTTAGAGGCCTTTTCCAAGAAAAAGAAGGTTTTAGAGAACAGACATGAATTGCTTGCTGTAATATTACTCTTCTTCAAAGTCATGATAATGCTGATAGAAAATGAAACGATTAAAGAATTAAGGAATGATAGTACAATCAAAGTCAACACAGAGTTATGGAAAACAGATCTTGTCACTGAAATCTGATTTTTTAATGTCATTTGCAGGATGCTTAAAAAAGATAAGTCACATAATAATAATCTTTATAATTCACATAAGCTATAGTACATTGTTTTATAAGGAAATATTACCCTTTGTTCCCCCACTACCTTAGCATTGATCACAACATCTCCATTAATGCTACATGCTCTGACAACAGTATTTATAAGGCTCCAGAGGGCATTTCCATCCTATCCTATGTAGGGAGATTTACATTTGTACACAGACCTTTCATCCGAAGTCCTCATCAGCTCATCCCCATGCTACTCTTTCTGGAAGGTGACTACTCCATCCTGAATACTTTATCATGCCATCATGCGTAACTAATAACTTCCCCTACCATTCCCTAAGGGTATATATACATACACGTGCACACACGCATGCACACTTACTACAGCCCACCAATGTACACATGGTGTTTCAGGGGCTTTTGTTCCCTTGAGCTTCCCAGTGAACAGTGAATGTTATAACTCTTTATATTTAGTGTTATACTAGGCCTCCTTCCAAACAGAGAAATACCAGAGACAAGATTTGGATGTGTGAAAGCTTGGTTTTTTGCCTAATGCCCTGTGGAAGCTTGGTCAAATCCTGTCACTGCTGCATGCCTCAGACTGCACCTGTTAAGTGAGGAGGAGAACTGCAGATTCAAAAGGGCAGCCTCTATTTTTTGAGGTACAGAAAAGCACACAATAGAAAATAAAGCCTATAAATAAAAGCTATGAGAAAAGGCATATTAGGCTTCAAAATAAGGTATGTCAGAGGGGGTAGGGGTCAGTATTGAAATAAATTTGGCTGTAGGCATTTCAATTTCAAGATAAGATATGTTGAGGTGGTTAAGGGAAAGTGATTAGATTAGTCATTTATATTCATTGGTAGAGAATGTTAGCATGAGGAAGGGACATCTAGAGAAGAGGATGCAGTTAACTCATATGTATTAATGAAAAAAATGTGTGCATCACTGGTAAGTCATTTTGGAGTCTGTATCAAGCTTCTTCTTTCTGCCCTATCCTCTCTTCAACAAGAAATCCCACTACTTTGCATCCATCACATCCTCAGCCTGACTCCTACTAACTATGTGTCTTAATTCCCGCAGGACAGAAAATATCTTTGGATTTTGAGGAGCTGTCTATAAAAACAGGGCACATAGGAAAAACCTTTATTTTACAGAGTGGAGAGATTTTGCTAGTTGAGATTGGATGCATTCCAAAATTGAAGTAGACTTTTGTTTTGTGGAAAAGCTTTTCTGACAGTCCCACAAAATTCCCAAATGGCCTGAAGTATCCCTGTTTCAGGGCATAACCAGTAGCTCAACCTAGGCACTCTGTGCATTTCTATCATCTGTTGTGAAGAGGATCTGCCTCTTCAGACACAGCAAAACCCTGTATTGATTCATACTGGAGCACAGCTGGGAGGGAATGTTGACTTCAGTCCTGGGAAAATTACTACCCTTATGTTGGTTGAAAGTATCTGAGGTTTGCTGCAATGATAGCTGATGTTTCTGCTTACATGCTCTCGGAGCCCAGCACAAGCTGCCAACCCACATGTCGCTGCCTGCACACAGGCTCTCCCCATCTCAGCCCACAGGCAGTGGCACAAGGCCCTCTGCAGCTGCTCAGCGCCTGGCAGGCCCCAGAGGGTGAAATTAAAGACACTCTTTAAAGTTTCACTTTTTTGTTTTAAGTGTAGGACTTAAAGTCCTGCAGAACATCAGCCATTTGAGCTAGCAGCAAGCTGAGGTCATGCATCTTGAAACCGTGAGCCTGGCCTTTCCAGACAGAATGGACTCCGCCTACTGTTTCTTCTACGGATTGAGCATGGACAATGAAACACAAAACAAAAGCATGTGTAGACAGTAGCAAAACTGAAAAGTCATATCATAGCAGAATTGCTGCTGCTTGCTAAATTAAGTACAGGAACACATTATTCACAGAAGATCCAAAAACAATGTTTATGGGAAAGGAATACATATGCCTTTCCCTCCCTTGGCCAAACAAAAGGAACCAAGGTATTGGTTTTACTTAATTAGTAAAATCTTGCCAAGCTAGAAAATAAAGGGTTTTCCAACCCTTTAATTCTGTAGCCAGCTCCCTAATTCTGTCATTAACATGACATGGCGTGCTGAAACAGCTCTGCAATCAGAAGAGGACTACAACAACAAAGGTCCTTCTGTTTTCCAGCAAATAATAACCGAAATGTAAAGATCTGCATCACTGAATTTCCACAGAATGAGCCTGAGTAATTCAAAACTAAAGGAAGTTTAGTGGGACTCAGGGACGGCATCCAATGTTCCCTTTTGTGAGACAGACACATTTCTCAATAGTTTTTTACTCAACTTTTGTCAAATGTACTTTTTGCTAATCACTGCCCACTACCTGGAGTCAAGGAATTTTTCAGCCTTGGTATTTTTTCCACTCTGCTTATGGTCACAAGCATGTGCCATTGGAGATCACTGGGAAAAAAGACAAAAAGTCCTCTCTATTCCTAGCTACATCTGAAGGGAGGGTTTGGTGTCTTTTTTTTTATAATGAAGAGGGATAACTGGCCATAGGTATGTAGCTTGCTTGAGAAGGGCCTTCTTTGGGTCAACTTGTGTTTCAAGCCTGAAAATACAGTTTTGGTTCTTTGAGAAACACATATTTTTCAGGGATAATGTTTGCCTGCTATTGTACAGCCATAATCTTGAAACAAAAAACTGCTCCAATGCTTTTTTAGGTCTTTATTGTATGGAGAGAGAATAAATATTTAAGTGGATCAGACCTACCAGTTATTAAGAAGAAATCCAGCAAGCATTCATTTGGCTGGCCACCTTGACAAGGGTTAATCACATATTTCCATAACCTGCTCACATAACTCTTCCCTATATACCATGAATGGCTCTGGAAGGTCAGGCTTACACAATCCTGTGTGCTCAGACTCTAAGGCCCTGCAAAACACACATGACTCACATCTAATTGTTAGCATTTATCATTTTTATATTCTGAGTGTACTCAATAAAATGGGATTTACTCTGTTGATGCGACAGTTGAAATATTTTTTGCTTAGATGCAAGCAAAAGGTTATGATTGCTCAGTTTTCTGATTGGTACAGGCACATTACAGCACCGTGTTTCAAGTATAGAGGTGTTACAAGGGAATAGATGATAGAAACCTTTTGAACAATAACTTTGTATGCATAATATACACAGTACTGTACACACACATGTGCCCCCTTGAATTGTAATACGAAAATACAGCCACATCTAACAAAGAACTTGCACTAAAAATGAGATGGAAACACTCTTGTCTAACGATGAACGTGTGAGACACGGGTTAAATTTGCTCACCAGTTTAATATAAGGAGAGAGAGAAAAAGAGTGCAAACTGAAAGAGAGTTCCCTGGGCTAATTTTCTAACCATCAGTCAGCAGACTATTCCTACTAAAGAAGAATGAAAGCAAAAGAGATAGAGAGTTATTACAATAAATAAAAACTAGCTTCAGCCAGGAGAAACTATATCAAAATGACTGGAGAATTAGTAGAAAAGAGTTGTGATCTGTTGCATTAATTGCAGTATAATTAGTTATATACATCCTGCATCCACTTCTCATAAATGTGTTCCACTCCTTATATAAAAAATGCTCAGCATTAAATGCAGGAGCTGTTGTCCAAACTCATATCCATTATATTCTGAGATGTGTTTCCCATACGTTGCTGGCATCCATTAGCTTTTAAAGACTAATTAGCACAAATTCTAGACGGGTGTGGGCTGGACTGCTTCATTTTCCATTTCTTTAAAAGGCAGAAAAGGAACAGATGTGTGTGTGCTTGTGTGCACCTCTCTCCTGTCTTCCAAGGGCTGTTTACACAGAGAATCACTGAATAAGTTTACATCATTTGAAAGCTGTATGTCGCAGCTCACAGAGCCCAGGGCCTCGAACCAGGGCCATCCAGACCGCCTTTCTGCCAGAGCTCGTCTCAGTCCTTCCCACCAGGTGCACACATTTTTTAACTCACAGTAACAGCTGGACCTGCTCCAAAGAGTGCAAAATCTCATGTGCAGGGACTACAGTCTATCTAGAGCTTACAATCATGATGCAGGCTAACAGGACAGTACAGTCGTAAGCATGCCATGAATACAACCTTTCATTATATGCACATATGTATTAACTAGGCAAACAAGCCTATTTACTGAAGTTTCGTTTGAGTATGGAAAGGACTATTCCTCACCTCAGATTTGTCCTTCACGGCTGACTCCTGCAGTACAGTATATACAGACAAAGCCTTTGCCATGACATCTGCCTGATCCCTGAATAAACATGGCTGTGAACACATGCTATTTCTGCTTCTGTATTTGTATTAGGGCAAAGTATTCAACTATGAACATCATGTGGCCACTAAAATGCAGCCTGCTTTAAGGAAGAAATTTATTTGGAGGAAGATAAAGAATAATGTACTGAACATTCAGAATACAGAAATGACAAGTAGTGTTTTACCAGGAAAAGAATAGAAAATGCTATTATTCATTTTATGGACAGTGATTTTTCAAACAATGTATAAAAACCCTGTATCTACAAAGACCAGTGTGGATGCAGCTGTAATACTGGTATATTCTTTTAGCTATTTCTAACCCAGGCCCTGTTCCTATGAAAAGAAGTGTAAAGACAGATTCTTATACCCACATGAAGCTCCTACTGATACAAATGTAACTTGGAGAAGCTTCCTTCTGTCCTAGGGGCTAAGTACTCCTTCCATTTGGAAACTGCATAGCCACAATTTTGCTGTCTTCTCTTTCTGTTGCCTTTACCGTGCTAATGGGCACAAAGTTCTGTGGGAGCAGATATCCTCCATTATACGTAGTTTTATTACAACTTATCCCATGATTCACACTGGCCATTTTAGGCTAACTCTTCAAACATACTGTATTTGCTATGTGTTCTTGTCCTATGCCAAATCAAGCACTTTTTTTTTTCACAAATTTTCAAGCTTCAGGGCTGAGCACAAATCTCTTTCTACAAGTGCCCACCAGTCTGCCCCCAATGCTCTGTTACATTTGGTCAGATAGATTATAGAAGTCTGTTGGTTCCCTGCTTGGATGAGCATACAGTTTGAAGATAAACACTTGCACATTTGAATTTTTATGTGAGAATACTTGCCAGTAAAACTGCAAATTCATTTTCCACAAATATGCAGGCAAACCAGCTTGACTGCAAAATACTCATGAAATTGCACATGTACTTGCAAACAAATGCAATTAAACATGCAAGAGAAACCTAACACAGGATCTTTGCAATATCACTTCACCTCCATTTTTTTCTGCAGTAAAATTCTGCATGTGTCTGCGATCCAGCTGTCCAAAGATATTAATTCTGTATTAGTGCTAGGTGAAATGAAGTGGAATCATCAGCTTCATTTGAGAAAAAGTGGAAGAGGCAACTGTATCTGATCACTGGCAAAAAGCCTCTCAGTCTCAAATTAAAAAGACCAATAGATAAAATTCTGCTTCAGTCTACTAAGTATCTCTTCTTATTTTTCTTCCCTTTAGCCTCAGATCAGATTTCTCATTTCCAGGACCCAGTAATGGGTTAATTGCATGCAACACATGTTCTTATAATCAGTGAAGTTTATTTTCATCTAGGTGCCCTTTTAAGGGAACCTTGCTTGTCTTCTCTGTTGTTAGATCAGTAAGGAATTTGATTAGCAGGCAGAAAAGGCGTTACTGAAAGAGTCAAAATCTGCAGCAGATAGCTCCCAAATTTAAGACTTGCAGCAGGCCAACTGCACTACTGGAGTGCAGGCTCCGGTCCTCTGGGATGACCTGTTCCCTTCCAGGCTTCTGCAGGGAGAACCCCCAGCTCTGCTCCTCATTACTGTTGTCTCAGTTTACTACCCTAAAGAGAGGGGTAGTCGGAGGATGACAGAGGTGCTAATCCACAGAGCAAAATACAGAAAGATTTACACCAGAGCTGAGTAAATATGGGTAAAGAAATGAACCCACCGTCTTTTTGAACAAAATCCTCTGTAAGTAATTTGCTTGATAAAACACAGCTCACATTTGGGCAGGGAGCTAAGTTAGCAGACGGAGTGGAAATAGCATGAAACCTCCTTTAAGATAGTTTGCATAATGTCAGATAGGTTAAAGAAACCCTGCTTCCTAAATTAAAACCATATTACACTTAAAGGAAAAATTTACTTTGGACAATGGTGGTGGAAAGAATGACTAAATAATATAGCTGCAATTAATTGTTCACACACGAACAGTATATAATGTTTGTGATTGCCCAAAGTATGTAATGTACATAGGGAAGTAATTGATGTGTGCTTATGTGTTGTCTGGGCCATCGAGCGGTGCCAAATGAGTGAGGGGAGGGGCAGCACGTGTTCAGAGTTTATGTACATAGCAAGGCCCATAGCAGCTTTGGAAGGGTCTCCAGGAACATGTGTGTCAGGTCAAGAAATCTTCAAGAATAAGAGCTTGGTTCTCCCCTCCAAATCAGTCCCTCAGCAGCTTCTCTTCGCCACAAAAAATAATAACAATAATAATAATAATAATCTAAATTATGGCAATCTTCAGAGTACCTTACGCAAAACAAAAACACCTAACTAAAACCAGGACCTGGACCTGCCTTTGAGGAGAAAGCAAAGATTTCCAAATGCCAGTCTTCCTCTCTTGATCTCATATACTTCTGTTGTTAGTGAAAACTGTAAAACAGTATTTACAAGATTCTGCACAGCATGAGGCTGTTCGTATGCATCTCTGTGAAGGAGCTAGCTTGTTCTCTATACAACAGTGCTACCTAGTGGCTCTGAATAAAGCTGGAGTGCTCCTTTGCAAAGCTGCTTGACATCTTTTGCAGATATTTTAGTATTTGAAAAACAGTACTTACATCAAACAACTTCAACAAACTTACATCTTCCTTTACAAAGAAAATCAGTATCTCGTTAGGGCTGGCACAAGAGAAAGGTTTCTTTATTACTATCACAGAATTTCTAAACAGCTGGCATCGTTCTGAGCAAGGAATTTCAGGAGGGTAAATGGTCTGTGGGCATTGGTTTGTGCCTTGTAGGCTATTACTCGCGTTGTGTAATTTATGCAACTGGTTTTGATGAAACTAACGTGATTATTCATGTGTGTAAGGATTTCTCCTTTGCTTAAGGGTTTCTGGACCAGTCTCCAGCCAGGAATTCTTCAGCTAGATGTCATCAGTACCAAAGCAATGCCACTGACAGGCTTGAAGTCATCTGCATGAGTGGGTACTTACTGCAAACTGGTGTTAAATTTGGCCATGTTATTTGGAGGATTTCAGGTTCACAGTACAGGGAATACTGCAAGGACTGCAGTAATGGAAAATATTGCAGTGTGGTAAACACTATTAAAAAGAAAACATTGTCTAAATAAAGGCTTGGTCCAAAACCTATTTAAAAGTCTTTGCAGGGAGGGTGCTTTACATGTTCTGATCTGCCCATTAGAGAAAAGCAGGGGGGAAAAAAGCCTCATTTAGTGCTGACACAATGTTTTCAACGAAGTCCATTTGTAATAAGATGCTCTTTAGCCACATCATTTAAGTCATTTGAAAATCATTTAGAATTCTCTTTCAGAGCAATTAGTAAAAAGCTAAAAGCCTCAAATGGTTCTTTGTGGTGGTTTCATAATTATTATTTTAAAACAGAAAATATCACCTCAAAGCAGAAAAAGAAAACCATCCATTGCAATTGAAAGTATCCATGCACATTCTGGAAATCTGAGGGATAGAGAAAAGGTGACCTTTTCCAGATCTATGCATTCCATATAACAATCTTTTCTTTCCTCACGAAGAACACAATGGGGAGGAAATCATTCACTATTCTTGTTTATATGAGATGTTATAGTAAGAATTAAATGTAATTTAGTGAGACAATAAAATCTTCTCAAGTACTGATATTCAACACAGTATTGTTGTGTTTGGGGTGGATTTGGGGATGATTAAATGAGTAAATCACACAGATCTGAAACATTTTTTTCACCTCCTCAGATGGCATCTTGATCGTGCATGCACTGTGAACACCAAAAGCCTATAGGTCAGACTTGAAATTATAGCTAAAACTCAGCTCCTGAGGAACATGGACTGTTTATATCAATGAAAATTTATGATCTCTATACCCTAAATCCCTGGCCTCTCTTTTACATTGACTTCTTTACTATTTGCTGCTTTATTTTATGGTGATCCCTTGCCCTCTATAAATATATCACGGTTATTTAACCCTAGATCCCAACCATAGTTTTCAGTATTTCAGGAGGGATCTATTTGTTACATAGTCTGCTACTGGGAGGTTTATAATCCCATACATTAGCAGCCATTATTTCACCAAAGTTAAAAATTTTCAACTATTTTCATCTTGTCATTTAACTTGATGCTGTTCAGTCTTACAGCCAAGAACAGAAAACTGTCTGCTGTTTTTCTAAGATTATATTGAGGTAAAAATCTTCCTTAATCTCCTGCAGTGATTGAGTTATTTTGTATTAAATATTTATCCATGGAAAAATGAATAAATTTAACTGTAATAAATTATAGTTTGGCAGACTTAATTGCCTATTGTTATTTAAAAAAAAAAAAAAAAGAAAATCAGCCTTTTAAAAATCTGACCTAATCCTAGAAACATGCCATGGAGTAATTAAAGTTTTCTGTGGGGATAGACTGCAATAATTATCTTGTTTTGACTGAGCTTCTTATAATTTTAGCCTGAAAAATAAAACTGAAAAACAGGAAAGGAATATAGATTTGCAAAATCTATTGTCTGATGTTAAAATTGTTAAGAAAATATGAGTCAGTATTATGCAAATTCTGACCTAATCCCAGCAACATATTGGTAGGTAATTGTATTTTTCTTTAAAAGGGGACAGACCCTACAATAATTATGCCTTGTTAGTGTCCACATTGCTATATTTTTGATTTATGTATTTTTGTGGGAGCTGACAGATAAGCAAGAAAAATTGACATATTATAAACTAATAAAAATAAATAATATCTGAATCTGCCTAGCAGCAGTGCACATTGGGAAGCTAAATCAATGCATTAATCACACAAATTTTGAGTAAAGTATAGTTTGTGCTAAATGGAAAAAAGTGACCTATACAAAACAGAGCTAAATATTAAAACCTTAACACTACTTCTGTTTGGACTTGCCTTCCTGAGGTCAAACAATGTATGAATTTGACCAATTCCATTTTCCTAGTTGTCCTGCACCATATTCCAGAACAAATTTGTGACCATCTCATCTTTCTACAGATTCTAATAATGTTCCACCTGTTTGAGCTGCCTTGTTCCCCAGGGAAAGAAAGAATTGCTTTGAAAGAAAAATTTAGTTTGTATTTTTCTCTCCTTCTCCCTCTCTGTTTTAGTACTTTCATTTTACAGCACTTGTTTACTAAAATGCTTTTGCCTTTGTGTGGAGAAGCATTGCCTATTAAGTGCCAGAATGAAAAAAAAAATGCAATTTTGGTATCCAGTAACTGCTGGTTCTTGGAGTTCTGCTCTAGTGAACTGGTGTTGTGGACAAATTGGCAATATAAATATTACAGGAATGAGCTTAGGGCTGGGCGGGATCTATCAATTGATATGGTCTAATGCAAATGGCAGAAGACTGATGAACTGTGAATACTGTACCTTACCTCATGTTTCTATCCATATAACCTCATTGCATTGACATGCATGTGGACTGCCTGGGCCAAATCCAGATATGGTATAATTAACACTGAAGTTAGCAGCGTGGGACTGATTTTTTCCCAGTGGCTGTAATTTGAATATAAAGAAAATACCAACCATCGGGAACACATGATTTACAGTCTTTTCTCCTGCTGTCTGCAAATGCATATGTCATCCTGTTTTGGCATTTCCAGGGTAATCCCATGCTTTAAGGGCTTTAAAGCAAGGATTGCACAAGTTTGCTGAAAAAAAAGGAAACATGGCTTGAAAAGCATCTGAGCTATAAGACAGTCTCCTCTGCAGGTGAAACTACATTCCTCTCACACTCAGGGCACATCTCCACACATGAAGACTGGAAGCACAGGGTGCCCATCGGGGTGAAATCTGTACTGCCTGTTGCAGCCAGCTGACCTGAACAAGAGCTGAGGATGCCACAGATTCCTTAATTTGTCATTGAGCTGTGACATCCTCATGATTGTGATGACCTACTCCTTGTGCATCTCTGAGCAGGTGATACCCTCCAAGAACCCCAGCCAGCATGTAATATGTCGGTCATGGCATATACTTGTCTCAACAACCTCTTGGGGGCTGCTCTCTGCCTAATGTTGCCGCTCACATATATTTTATTGACTGTGCCATTTCAGTAAAAGAACTGAAGGAGATCAAATGAAAGCAGTTAGTTGTGGGTTAAAAAAAAAAAAGATAAAGAACAAATACAAAAGATAAAGAAGAAATACAGAGTATAAAAATAAATATTAAGGAAGTAGTTTTTCACACAAAAGCGTTTGCCACCATCCATGATCCAGCTGGCAGAAGGGAAAGCCATACAGCTGGCACTAGATACTGATAGCAAGCAAAGAGTACTAGAAGTTTGTATTAGTTTAAGGGGTGACCAGACAAATTCTTGCAGAAGAAGCTGACAAATACTATTTAAAAAAACTGTGAATGCAAAATTAAGTTATATGAACATACAATCATTTATGCTATGACATAGCATAAATATAGCATAGGAAAGACAGGCAGGGGAAGC